>JAAAKG020142319.1:0-11640 GCA_010014905.2 Druon quercuslanigerum
ATAAAGCTGTGCTTATTTTAACAGCGTCTACAGATTTTTGATTCTAAAAAATCATGATTTTAAAGTGGTTTACCCCTTGGGTAAACCACCCCATAATTATGTATAAAATTGCAAAATAAGCCTAAAATTGAGCAAAAAAGTCCGAAAAAATATGTGTTGCATACAAAAAAGAGGATAAAGGTAATTAGGTACTTTTATGAGAAAAACAGCATTGAAGAGGGTAACTGGCCCTAAATTGTTTCGCAATATTAAATTTTCTAATTAAGTATTGTGCGCTTCTTTTTCAAAGATTGTTTAATATTAATTATAACGCGATCTGTTGTAAATAAATCACATTGTTTTTTTGCAAGATAAAACTTATCAAAGAATGTACAATAATAGAATAGCTGACAACGAATTATCTATACATATGTCTGGCCGTCATGCCGTAACTCTGCCCTAATCTACTTAAAATTAATTAAGTGAAGTCTAGTTTTCATCACTGATACTTTTCCTAATCCAAAGAAGCAAAGACAGACAAAATTCACAGGAGTCGCAGAATAAACCAAAAATCACCAAACAGAACGGTAAGTTAACCAAGAAATTTTCCAATTTCGATATTATACACGAAAAATCTGAATAGGAGAAGGTGCCCTGCCTTGGGCCATTTTGTTTTCCCCTATTTTTTGTAAATACTTATTGAAAAATATATAAATGATTTCAACGTGTTCGAATGTAAACTTCTTACAATTTAATTTACATTTTATGCTTATATTTTAACATTCAATGTTTTTTTTAAACAAAACTTTTCAACCTTTCTACAGGTTTGAAAATGAAGGTGAATTCTTTGAATGTTACAAATTTACTGCTTTCTACATTCTAAACATTAAATATAAAAGAAACTCCAATAAACATAAAGGAAATTGAATTGAAAGAACATTGTGAAGCAATTTTGTTGGATGCTATGAAAGAATTGAACGGGGTGGAGATGATGATTCAAGAGTCCTTAGATTTCCAAGAACCTTTTAAAAATTTAGATGCACAAATCATAGAGGATGTTTAACACCAAATTCCCGATCCGCATTTTTCACCTACGGATAGATGCACAAAAATTTAAAAAGAAGTATCATACGACTATAAATTAAGAGCAGTCTTATATTGGAGAAGTGGAAAGAAGTAAAAATTAAGTCTTGAGAGTGTTGAGAAAAAATTCAGAAAAGTTCTTTCAGTAAAACAATTAAGACGTTAGCTTCATATTCTCCATAAAAGCGGTACTTATAGAGAAAAAGTTACTAGGATATGTGACATTGCATTAGAAAATTTCAAAAAAGCAGCTGATAACGGGCTAATTGTTAATGATAAAGACATACGCAGGTGGGCATTACAAGCACAAAAAGAAATTGGCCATTAAGATTTTCGCTCCCACGCTTCTCGTGCATGGCTTGCTAAATTTTAAAGCAAACACAGAATCGTTTCCAGGAAAATAAACAACTTTGTTACCAGAAAGACTTTGAAAAATATCGATGAATCTAAAATGAAAGCAGATAGCAAATGTTGGAGTACAGAATGTTTATAATTCAGTTCAAAGTGGCTTTTAAATAGAAATTCATTCCGGAAAAACTTTACCTGTTGAAGGAGAAAAAAAGGTGGAATGCGTTGTTTAGTCTATTTCGTCCACCACCCATAGTTACACTATCCAACCACTAATATCTGCTAACGGGAAACTTCTTTTAACTCTATTTCTAGTTTTAAAAGAACCGACTGGAAAATTTAGAACAGTAGTAGAAGCCAATCTGTTCAGTCCCGAAAATGTTCATATAGAAGCATCAAAATCTGGGAAACCTACCTCAGGTAACATCACATTATGTACTTCTATCAAAAATGGTATGAAAGCAATGATAATTACTTTTATTATTTGCAGATCACTTCAAGATTTGTTTGGAGGACATTTATTTTCCAAATGTAGGAAGAAATAGCGTTTTTCTTCTTGATTCATGAAGTGGTCATTGCCCAACTGTAGTAGAAGAAGCAACACCCTCCGATAAAACTGTAAATTTTAAAATTATTCCAACGGAAACAACAGGAAAAATGAAACCTTTAGATGTGTTTGGGTTTAGAGTTTGGAAAAGTTATGTGCGTCACTTTTGCGATTCTGTTATTTTAATGAATTACGATATCAATTTGCATATCAGAAATAATATTATTAAGCTACAGTCTTTGGTGCATAATCAATTAAGCTCGCCAAGATATACTAATATTTTTAAATATTCTGGTACAAAAGCGGATATATTGCAGAAAAACCAGGTAAATTGAAAAATCCGGTGGACTTTAGCTCTGGTGATTCCTGTAAAACTCGTTGCGTAATGTTTTTATGCATGTTGGATGGACTCCATTTTACTTCCACCGTTATAAAACAAATTTCCCAATTTTTTTGTGTATGGAAAGTATATATTATAATAGACACAAGATAAAAAGTATTTAGAGCTAGCTACCCCCATTAATTTAAAAAAAATTTTATTTGGCGAAACAGGTAAACTTTATTTTTGTCTCAACTGCAAAATATATATTTTTTTAATTTTTTCTATTGAATTTAAAAATTTTCAGCACAACTTTAATAATATGTAGGGGTGGTTTACCCCCATAAAGTGTTTTTCCGCAAATAAAAAAAAATATATGTCGCTTAGTTTTCGAGTTCTTCAACATATTTAAGGGAGAATCAAATTGGCGAGGGACACCTGAAAGACCTTCCTTTGAGTTTGAGTGCAGCCGTAAAAGTCGCGCTCGTGTACAAGGCAAAAAAACAGGTCAACTTTCAATACCCTACATACTCATATCAGAAATCAAGATATTCTCAACATAGTTATTTAGATTCTCCAAACCATAGCCCTAATTTTCACGGTAGTTTTGCAGAAATAACTTTTTTTTTAATAATAATTAATAAAGGACGGGCCAGTCTATGTTGAGAAAAAGAAAAAAATGTAACTTTCTTCCTTAAACGTCATTAAGTCCACCAGAGTGTCAATTGCTCTCAGTCAGAAACTTTAACTATAAATGACTTAATAAAATCTTTAAATTGAATCCTTTAAAAAACTGATTACCAAACTTAAAGTAAATACGCTTAACCATACACACATGCACATCACTCATGAGTTGCCTCCTTTGTCAGTGAAATGCACTGTTAGCATCACACATGTATGTTTCAATAAAAATCGAGGGGAAAGCCTAAGAATGGGACTAGGAAATTTCGATATAACACGATCCCATAAACATATTGTGACGTAGTATACTGTACCACGTCCAAATTAAACTTGTTTCTGCGCCCAGTCAACTTTATTAGGTATAAAAATTACGTGGTAAGGCAAACCATGGTCGAACACAGATTCTTAGGCACTGGCATATGACAAAAACCTTAATGGGAACGGCTTGTTGCCTTGAATCAATCGTGCTGAGGCATTTTTAGGGCCGGTGAGCCCTAACACGTCACCTCTAATTCACGATGACAGGAGAAAATACACGGCCACGCGGAGCTCAACACCAGCTGTCAGTATTCAAACTCTCAAAACACTAGAAGACGATATGTTCAAGCGCGCACTACTTAAATTAGGTGCGCCAGACTAAGTGTTTCGTCGCGCACTCGGCGCATGTGAGGAAAGCGGCCATATATAATGGCGAGTTACTGTATAGACTCTAAGGTGATGCCTTGAGCAGTGCAAATGTCTGACAACTGAAGGACACTCTAATTTCAATGTGCCTTCACACGCCGTTGCGTAGCGTGGTTGACAGTCTAGGCGTAATCTATGGATTAAGTGCCAAACCTGTATTGGGCGTCGTCTTCATTCACTCTGTGCTCGACCATCTACGGTGCACCTCAAAAATAGTTTCGCCCTGCAATTGAACGACGCCAAGGGAAAATTCACTCGTGCCTGTCTGACCTGATTGGGCGTATAAGTAAAACGGCCCGGCGCAACTCTGACTATCGTCTGCACTGGCTTCACAAGAAGCCATAATAAAGAAATTTCCTTAGTCCACTTTTCTTGGAATAGTTTACAAGGTATGTGTTTCCCATTTCGCCTCTTAGTAAAGAAAAAACATAAGTACGTGTCCGGGATGCAGTGTAGTGGGGTCCGCTCGACATATAAAATGGGGTCTATTGTAGAGAAGTGGGTCATAGTATTGTATTATTAGTGAGTTGTGTGGGGGTTTAGTTTTCCCGTGAATCGCTGGGTAACCGAGTTAGATTCTGCTTCTGGCAACGAATCGCGTATCTCATGCATCGACCAGTGATTTTTCTAACATGGCGCCGCATCACGACAGTAAAGGTGCTGGAAGGTCAACGCCATGTTTTGAGAATCCGATCCAAAATTTCGAATAAGTTTTAGGGATAAAGCCTCCAACATGGTTGCGATCGCGGTCTACTTCGGGGATCACGCATTAAGCACCATGTCGGGCGTATCATTCCTCATGATTTGAAGTGTGTAATCAACAATTTCGTATCGAAATCAATTATCTCTGTCCATGAATTCCGTTTGTTCGTTGTTTCTTTATTTTACGGGTTGTAGTAAATTTTAGGTCTGAGGCAGTCAGGGCCATTGAATAAATAAAAAATTATGTCATTTGTGGCGTATTAAGTGTTCTTTGTCCTTGCTCAAATTCTACCTAACCCCACCCCTCTCTGTGTTGAACTAGCCGAAATGCAATATTGACATGATAAATGGCAGGGCGTAGCCCTATATAATTTTATGAAGCCCGTTTGTTCGTTTGAGGGTATCTCGAGGTTACACACGATCTGGCGCCCTTCAGGCAAAAAGATAATGATTTGAACTAAATTAATTAAATAATAAAAAGAGGTTGGGTGATAATAATAATAATGAAAGAAAGGTCATTGGTTTACTGCAAACGGTGGTAAATCGGCGATGGTCAGGAACGTCACGAGCGTATAGTGAATTACGATAACTTGTCATAAGGTGATAAATGATTACTAACTTAAAAAAATTACTTACCTATTTTACCGATATAAGCTAATTATACTTATACCTATTACCATATGAATGTACTCATAATCCTAACATATTAAAAAATAGCAATGCCAACAGCAAATCCAACTATAAAAGTGTAGATAATAAGCACGTGAATAGGTTTGAACTGATATACTAGTTTAGTACCATATGTAACGCATCGATCGTCTAACAATGTACAACGTAGAGATCAAGTGAAAACCCGTATATATAGTCAGACAATGCTTTATTCAAAAGCGTCTGACTAGATATGTGGAATGAGAATAAATTAGTGCATAGAACCCATACTCCTGAAAGAACAGGAGATGATGCAAACGATATTTGCAGTATTAGCAATCGGAAGATATCAGGCACTGGTTCATAATAGAATTACAACATTCAATATCATTACTCATCACCCGGCCTCGCTTAACTTTTAATAAAATGAACAGATGTGTATGAAAATTGAGCGGTAGTGGATGAGTAATATTATCAACAGGAACGTTCCGATTCAAATATTTAGGAAAGTGCTGATTTTAAAAGTTCCTACGAAACTTTGTAATATAAACATCTACACTAATCATAGTCTGGGGTATCAGCCTTATATAAACCCTAGAATCATCTTTGTTAGTGGTCTTTACGCACCAAGCTTTCATACTGTACATTCAATCGACGAATAACGAATCACTTTATTAACGTTGCGTCTTCTACCTTATTGCGACCGAAGATGTGCTCTAACTAAGCCGTACACTTTAAATTTCAATTCAAATAGTGAGCGCGTGTTTGAACCTTGTACTAAAGTTCCTTCGGCTAAGACTTTTAATCGTCGTGAAGTAAGCGTATTCAGAGTAAGGTCCAATGTGTTATACATTTGTGTAAAAGGAACTTAAGGGTGGCTTCAATAGCCGTTTAGGATTTTGTGTCCCCACTCTACATGGTGAACCGATATCGTGCAACGGTAAATTAAATTAATATTACCACTTCAAAATCAGCCAAAACAAACATGCGGTAGAGTTTCATCGCTCATCTACAAACAATGCGGAGATTCAATCGACAAAGACACCTCTCTTGCCCACTCAAGTGCAGAAAGGTAACTCTTAGTTTTTGCTGTACCTTATAGGGTCAAACGAACCCATAAATAATTAATTGGTGGTAGCAGCTAATATGGTAGAAGCGGTGGGAATTTTCACTTCATCTATTCTGTAAAATCTATAGTTGACGCTACAGACGCTTTCATAATATACAGACTCTTTTCTTCTTTTCATGTCGAAAAACAATTGTCTTACCTTTACTGCCTTTTCCACTGGGAAACAGAGGTAACTCCTTATTAGTGATGAATGCGCATTTGCGATCAAGTATTTCACTTAAAATTTAATTATTGGTTATTTGCCTGATAAACTCCATTAACACTTCATATTGTGAAGCAAAGCCAAATTTCTGAAATAGTTATTGATTCCTTACTTAAAAGAAAAATTTAAAAACTGTATAACTAATATTGATTACAATCTGAGTTCCTTTTTGGAGTTCTTAATAGGCTCAATTAAACCACAATTTACAGAGGATTATAACTCTACTAGAAAACATAAACATCATTATTCATGATCGCAGAATCGTAGTCGTAGTCCCTATGTCCGTTATATAAAACATCCGATCACACGTTCCCTTATACCCGAATTTTTAGATAGCGTAAATGAGAATATTTCTGCTATTTTCTATGATGAGATTCCAACATACGCGTTTCCGTACACACACAATCCTTATTTTTTAGTGACTGCGTTACAAAGTACAGAATATCACAATCCCTATTCGCTGAACAGACGCCGCGACGAGCGAGATGAAAGAAGAACGTCAAACGAGCACAGAAAACTAGAAGCGTTTCGCAATAATACAATTCCTGATCAAACACAAATAAATTTCGATACAAAAATCAATGACGATTCCCCAGTCATAGAAATTTTATCCCCTAGATTTATTAAAATAAAAGCATCATTTTTAGTTAACACGGGAGCCGACAGTAATGTTATAAACTAATAAATGAAAAGAAATTCATAGACCTATCAGAATTATCTAAAACTGAAATTTCAACTATAGGAACAATAAAACTGCCCATAGAAAATTTCAAGGTTACTTTTCACGTTATCATTTCAGATTTTTTTCTGAGTACAGATATAATTTTAGGAAGAAATTACCTGCAATAAGAAAAATAAGGCTAATTCAAAATGGAATACGCCATATCTTTTTTTTGCTATTTTTATGCTACACAAATTTGGTTTGCTCTGTTAACTTCCAAGAAGAGGGTAGCGGCGCTAGCACGAGGTCCACTCAGCGCCGCTACCTATGAAAACTCACTTAAAATTATTATAATGAGAAGAACGATTAGTTGCTCTTTTTTTGATCTCTGATGACATATATTGCGTTTCCCAATAAACTATCCCTAACAAATACACACCTACCCCTTGTCATCAAAATCTTAAAAAATGGGCAAACCACCTTGAACAATGTACAAATGATTTAGAGTTACAAATTACCCACTTAAAATTTGAAAATTTACATCTCATTATTATTTTCCCCAAAAACTACGCTGCCACGTGAGTGTATGCAGCGGAGTTTATATATGTATGTAAATAGCATTTGAAAAAATAAAATTTAGAAATCACAGTTTTTGATGAAGAGGGTTAGGTGTGTACGACAAAAAAATATAACTAACAGTGTTTTCTCAATTTTATTATTTTGAATTCCCTTTACATACATAGACACTTTGCTACAAACACTCACATGAAAGGTGAGTTTTTGGAAAACTTTATGATGAGATGTAAATTTCCAAGTGCCAAGTAATTAATTTGGAGCTTTAAATCATCCTTACATTGTACAACGTGGTTTTCCCTCTTTTAAAACATTTTTGATCACGCGGGGTAGAAGTGTACGACTTAGGGGTAGTTATTAGGAAACGTGTTATATATATATTAGTGGAATGAAAAAAAGCCAAAAAATATTAACTAACAGAGGTTTCTCAATGCAATTATTTCAAATGATTTATATATATATATCTATAAACTCTGCTGCATATACTCACGTGGAGGTGTAGTTTTTGGGAAAAATTATAATGAGTTGTAAATTTTCACGTGCCAAGTAATTAATTTGGAACTTTAACTCTTCTGTGCATTGTTCCGGAGTATTTCACCTCTTTTTATCACAATATACATGTTTTTCTTTATATAAAACGTCTTGCTAAATTTTATTTGAGTACCTAGCCTCCATACTCAAGGACTGAGCTAGCGTTCTGGGAATGTTTGGGCCTTTTAGATTTAGTTTAATATTTTATCGTACCGTTTATTATCTTTATCGTAATTTGAGTATCGTCCCCTGTAAATTGGGATTATGATTGCTTTTAAAAAAGCTGGCGCCCTGAGGCTTACGCTTTTTTATTATCGTTTTCCTGTGTACGCGGCCTATAGGACCTTGCCTACTAGTAGGCAAATGGCCGCGTGACAACAAAAAAAGAGCAAAAAAATCTCCCCTAATCGTTTATCCCATTTCATAATTTTTTGTGAGTTGTCATAGGAGGCGGCGCTGAGTTGTCTTTATGCTAGCACCGCCACCATTTTCTCGGAAGTTCAAAAAACAAAACGAAAGTTTGTTAGCTTTAAATTAGTAAAAAAAAAGCAAAATAATATGGCGTATTCTATTTTTTAATTGGCCTTTGTGGCGGCGCTCTATAAACGGACCTAGTGAAACAGAATTTCGATCAAAATTTAAATTCAATCATAGCCCAAAATGAAAATGAACCAAATGAAACAAAAACTCCGAAAGTTATACACGAAAGAACTAGTGAATAAAATAAATATGCAAGTGTTTCAGAACAAAAAGAATCTTCTTCAAACTACATTTTAACTACATGTCAATTAATCAAAATTCTAAAAGTAAACCTCCTAGATAATTCTATTACTGCAGAGTTGTCTCAGCGTACGATTAAATGCGCGACGCAAGTCGGACCACTTCCTTATAACAAAAAATGACGGGAAATCTAAGGATAAGGTTACATCCTTATCAATCATACTAATATATGTTTCTTTGTACATAAGGAGGAAAACCAACGCTTACCCAAGGATACAATTATTGGTAATAATGTATCGCTCTAAATATAAATAAATGGAAATTAAGTTAGTGATTTTTAATTAATCTATATGATTACATCTTCCAAATATAGGCAAAGAAACAGTCTAAACTTGTATTTATGGTTAATATTAAAAAAATTTTTTTAAATAAAAATTTGAGCTACAGACATTTCTTAAAAAAAATTGACTAATTCAAAAGCGAACGTATTAAGGCAAGTGAATTAAGCTTATTGAAACCAATAAATTTATTAATTAAAAATTTTGAGTCAAGAAAAGTAATTTCGTGAATTCTGAGAAAAATCCTTTTTAATAATGCATTTAAGAAGTTTGATTCTTTCTCTAAATAAAATACATTTATCTTGATAAAATACGGATTACAATTTTGCAGGAATAGTTTTCTAATACTGAACAATGAAACTCAACCAAAAATTGTGGAAAATGCAATTAAATTAAAAAATACCAAAGTCAAGAAAAATTAATATCTCAACAATCGAAATTTGCTAGTAGGAATTTGTCGAATAAATTCCATATGCAAATGAATTCATATAAACTTGTGTTAAGTATAATACTCATTTTGTAACAGTGGACGCATGGAATTGGTCCATATTGTTTTTTATTGTAGCGTAAAAATTAATTATAGGAATTTTCATGCATAATACGAAACCATGCAGTATAAACTCAATCCTAATTGGTACCAACAAGGACACTAGTTCTACCTTTTAAATTTTCTTGAAGCAGAAGAAAATTATCAATTAAAAGATTATAATCATGAAATATTAAAAAAATCACTTTATTCTTTATATTATCACTTTAGTAACTTTCAATACACGATAGCACACGTCTATAGGAGCAAGCCGAGTAAGCCGAGAAATTATACAGCAATATCAAATGCTTGTTATCCTCTGGGATGTTCCAAAATATATACATGGTCAAACAAGATTGATCATTTTTCCCGATTTTTTTTTAATCCATATATTTAATTAGTTGCAAGTCAGAAACTGTAATTCCTCGATCAGCTGTCTCCATTACCAAGGTTGTACCTTTGTCTCGATTGAAAACAACAAAATGACGAAAACTTTTTACACTTACATCAAGGAGAACGAACAAATTAGGGAGGGAGGACGGAAACTAAAATTCTAAAAATTTTCCAGTGAAAATGCTGGACTCCTTAAGGCTGTTTCTACCAAAAAAGAAAAATCTCCAATTCCATGTACAGTGGGGCTGTGTATTGAGCTTTATACGGTGAATGCATCATTTTGTTATGGCCGCTTCTCCTACGAAAGTAAATCTTTTTATAAGTAGGGTCTACCTGGATAACAGCAGGATCGCTTGCAAGGAGTACAAAATGGCGACTCAAAATTTCTGCGAATCAATTGACTCTTCTCCCCCAAAATCCTACCATTTTTAAGTTCTGCCCTTAAAAAAGATCATCTATGACAAATTCTATAACATGGATAAAGATTGCATCAGCATTTCAGAATCTTTAAAAGCAAGTTTTGGCTGGTATTTAATCACGTAACAAGTTATAAAATTGCTACTGGATAATCAGTATAATGAATTCTCGAATACAAACAAATAAAGTTTCACTAACATATTTTGGTAAAACATAAGAAAAAGAGCATTCTGAATTGCGTGTTTTTGATAAGAAAAGGAGAAATTGATGCGGATTGAGAGAATTAATCAGATATGCTAAGAAAATCAATAACTTTTCTATGTTAATTTTGAGAGAAGTGACCTCAGAATTACTATAATTACTACCAATAAATAATAACCATATTAAAATATTATATAATTTTATATTTGTGCTATATATAAGCGCCTGCAGTAAGTGATAATTCAACCATACAGTAAAGACCAGAATCAGAAGACCGCCTGCAGAAATAAACGCTACATCTATAATATGGCGCAACAGATATACAAATTTGAGGAGGTCACACGTGATCGCTACTGAAAAGATTATCTTGCACAGGAATTGTCAGGGCATGCCAATCCGCAAATGCGCTACTATGTGAACATTCGCGAATGCAACACTGCATGACTTTTCGAAAACGCACTATTGCATTACTTTTTCAAAGTCTCTAGCGTATATTAACCCCTATTCTTCCCTGTAGATTTGTCTTTAGTCTCAAGCAGTTATACTGTTCACTCTAGCTATGACCAACGAATCGCCTGGACAAACTCGCGTAGTTTAAAAATAACTCCACTCAAAATATTTACCGTATTCGAGCTGAGTACTAAAGTCCCGTCGGTTGAGACTTTCGGTTTTCGTTAATTGAGTTTATTATCCAATGAAGTCCTCAGTGTTGACGTTCGTTAAAAGAACTCAAGTTTGGATTGGGCAGCTGCTCAGGGCCTTGTATCGCACTGCAACTAGTGGAACGGGCTTGTGCATTGTTTTTGCAGAACCTCTCTTTCTCTCTCATTCTTTTTGAAGAGAAAAGGTACATTAAAGTTAATATTTAAGAGTGGGACGATTGCTCGTGGGGGCTAAAGCGCAGGCTTTGGACCCACTCTGTCGGCTTGCGGGTTCGATTCCCGCCTCGCACTCTGGA
>JAAAKG020142320.1:0-11640 GCA_010014905.2 Druon quercuslanigerum
CTATCTGGTTTGTTTACTTGACCAAGACAGCACTTCATGAACTGTGTACTTAATTCTGAAAAGATAATATTGAGATTATCAAGCTTTTGTACCTGCAAAAATATATGCCAGTAATTTTACCTCTCTTAAATAATTAACAAATGAATGCAAATGATGTGAATGAAATGCAAATAGTTTCTTCCTCTTTTTACAATTGTTATTTTCTTTATCTCTAATGAGCCGAAAAGTGAAGTAGTTCGGAAGTCTTTTATGTCTTGTCCTGAGTAAAAGTTTGAAAAAAATGGTAAGAATATACGAGATTATACGATAAAATTAATAAAAATTGCAGACACATAAAATCAGCATCTTATATTTCAAATCAATATTAAAATTTAGTTTTGCACTTACGGACAGAACTGAGGAACATCACGAATAGAAGGGCGAGAGAGCCGATGCAAATTTTCATTTTTTAAGGAAAGAGTTATTTAGAACGAACAAAAAACGGTGACTGAATAATTTGGTCAAATAAATCCACGGCTATATATATATGTATACCGTTAGGTCAAATCCATAATTGCCAGAGGGTAGCATGAGTGAGCATAATAGCGTTTCCGTTGTAATCATGAACATGAGTCGTATGAATTTGGCCTTACTATAAATATATTAACATTTATTTGTTTAACCTTAATAACTTCTCTATTTAATTTATAAGATCTGATGTCTTATACGTGATCTATCTTATCACATTTGTATCCATCAGACATTCTAAATGATTAAGATTTATGCTTACGAATTGCGCAATACATAATACACCAAGTTATATATTAATTGTTGAATAAATAGCCTGATTATGCAAAGCTCTCATGTTTTTTTTTCTTTTACTTTATTAATTCTTGATCTTTTAGAATATGCGGAGAAAATTAAAAAATTTTTAAAACCACTTGAATTTAAAAGTAAATTAGTAAAAGTGAGGTGCGTTAAATGAATAGTGGTGTTTACAAAAAAAAAATTAAAAATATTCAGAAGAGACAAAAGCAAGAAAAATATTTCACTTGCATTAAGGTATTTGAAGTTTAATTAAAAAATGTAATTATGTTCTGAGAAAACCATGGGGAAATTATTTTATTCATTAGATATGGACGCTTCTTTAACTTTCAACTGTAATTTAAAATCCAATTTTGAGTTTAGAAAAGGAAACCAGAAAATTTCTGTTGAGATGAGTCTTCATATATTTAGGTGATTCTGGTTCTTTTATTGACCTCTGAAGCTTTAATAGCATTTTAAAAAATCAACCGATCTCATTCAGTGTTTGACAGTAACGCGTTACCAGAAAAGTTACTTTTTTAATAACGGTAACGGTAACGTCGTTACTTCATAAAATGTATTAATATGTTTAGTATTATAGTACATTTTTAAAAGTCAAGAAAACCAATCAGACAATGCATATTCTTACTCCCCTACACACATTTCTTTATATAAATAAATTATTTATCCGGCGCGATGCGGGATTACCGAAAAGTGCATCTGTTTAGCGGCTGTTCAGTAGGGTGGTCCAAAGTATATATATTTTTTATAATTTTTTTTATAAATATCGGCCGGAAATTTGTTCGAATGCACACAAAAATAAATACATAAAAAATGATCTTTAGAGGTACCACAAGCCCCACATGAAGTTTAAAACGTATTTCCCATAAGAAAAAAATACTTCTTTGTAACTTTTATTTAGAATCCTTATTATTATCTGAATCGAGGTAAAACTCAACATTTCTCTTCACAATTAGCAATTAGACAATTTCTGCCTTTCTGGCACCTCACCGAAGTCTCTCAGTAACTTATTCAAAAGAAAGTTGTATTTAATATGATCCGTAGAAAAAATTTCAAACATTTTTCAAGTATCTGTTTTATATCAGCAAAATATAATTGCAAAAAAAATTATCTAAAATATAGTTTTCTATTATGTTTATTTATGATTTTTTAATAACTAAGACGGCAAAGCGAAGTTAAAGATTTGAGAAAAAATCAGAACTTTGTTGCACTTATCTAAGAGAAGATTGTTGTGAACCATATTAAATTGTTTAAACAATTTTTTTGGTAACTTTCAATAATTATTACCTCACTTAGTAAAAAAGAGGCAGAAAGGTAAAAAATATCGAAAAATAGATAAAGATGGCCACGAACAACAATAGCTCGTTTAAACAATTATTTTTGCTAAATTGTATTAATTATTAAGCCATTTATAATAATCAATATACAGATACTTTAAAAATTCAGGAAAACCGCAACATTTTATTATTAAACAAATTTAATTTTCCGTCAATTGTTTTACTTCTTGAAAAATTCGAAAAGGTAGTTGTATATCATATTTTCGCCAAAAAAATCAGCTATCATTCATTAGGCTCGTTTAATTTATTTACTTTTATTTTCTGAGAAGAAACATAGACAAAAAGACTTAAAAGAAATAAAAAATTTTTAAATAATATATTTCTGGTTATTTAACATATTATTTACAAAATACACATTTAATTAACTTTTATTTTTATTAGGATTCATTAATTTAGATCTAATGGACGTTTTCATAATTTGATGTTCTATTATTTTTAATAAACAAGAAAAATAATTTTTTTAGCATTTTCAACTGCGCGCGAGAACGACGCATGCGCAGTTGAGTTAGGAGTTCTCTTGTTGGGAGCGCTGCTCAATTAGTATTTTGATTCTACTTAAACACCCACCTAAAATTCATCAAACTCTAAATATGATTCTAAAGTTATATACAAATTATTATTATTTAACTCTAAAGTAATGGGAATTTCACTTTGCAGTTGAAGCCGTTATATTATATTTAATTAAAAAAATTTCAAGTGAAAACCGAATTTTATAAAACACTGAACTGATTGTATTTTGAAGAAGTATCTGAGTTAATTAACCATTAGAATAAACTTACCTTCACAAATATATAATAGTTCTCCTAATATTTCAATATTATTTTTTTCGGCTGAGTCAGATTGAAATTGAGGTTAAAAAGGATCGACTCTACCGCTCGCAGCGGCAAAGGTTAGTAGTGAAAAGAGCAGAAAATTTAAAGTACAAAAAATACAGTCTTAAAGTCTCTTTGAATTGATAATAAAAAATGTTCATCTATATATTTTACAGGATTTAAATATTTAATTATGTTTAAATTTTCTTTTCAGACATGTAAGCTGCATTTTTTCTTATACGTTTCCTCTTATAAAAACGAAAAATTACAAGTTGAGGTTTTTGTGACAATGCTTATTAAATGTGTTTTTATTAATTAAAAAAAAAAAATAATTGTGTACGTACGCAGAATAACTCATTATATATAACACTCTGTCAGAAACTTTAAAACAACAATAGCCCGACCAGAGTCTGGCTAGAACCTACATATGAATTGTGACATAAAAATAGTCTACATATGGGATTAATTTTTTTTTCAAGTAGCTCGATTAGTCCTTGACCAGGCCCCGACTTGAAATGTTTACCAAAAAGAAGCCAACTAGCCATGGACCAGTCCCCGTCTAGGGACATTGCACACAAATGTTCTTCGACTAGCCCCCGAATAGTGCCCGAATTTTATTGGGGCTAACGAGGGCTATTTCTATACGGGTAATAATTTTATTAAAAAATTATTTAATATTTTTTTGTTTTCATATTGTTTTTTTAATTCGGGTTGAAACGATCTTGTCCTAGCGGCTGCGGACGTAGCTTCCCATGCCTGATTAAAAATTTTGTATACACCTTCTGATAAAATTTCGTACTTACAGCACAAGTACCCACTTCAATTTTGTCTTGCGGCAATACTATTTTTGTGGGTGGTAGAACTGAATCACGGGTTGGTAGCACATAATCCTGGGAGGGTGGTCCTTGCAAATTACTTTGGGTTGGCGAATGATGCTCATTTCTTTGTGGTGGGAGATATCTATCCATTACTCGTGGTTGAGAAAAAAAGTCCAGAAACTGTATACTTAATTCTGTAAGCAGAAAATAAAAATTTATAAATTTTTTGTACCCTGAAAAAATAGCAGTTCATACTCTCTCAATTAGGCGGTTCTCTAAAAAAATTACCTGAGTAGACTGAGGTGTTGGCATGAAATTTCGAGAGACATTTTATAGTGTATATTTCCAAACCGAAAATTATATCTTTCACATTTTTTCTAGAGAACGCCTTAATTTGAATTAGTGGAGCGGAGTTTCAAAATGCGTGTAGCGATCCATTTTTTATTTATTTATCAAGAAAAAAAATTCAAGGTCAAAAGTTTAAAAACCCACGTTGGTAAAAATAAAAATGTTATGGTTACAGCGTTTTTTTAAAACCTCGTACACTGATCTATTTCGATTCATCGACGTGGACATGAAAATACCTTGTAAATATATTTTTTATTGTTAAAACTTCAAAATTCCGTTTTTTCCCCGAATTCTAAACACTTTCGATAGTTGTTAAAAGCATATTTTAAATAATACCATTGTACAATCACACAATGTAACAATGTCTTTTAATACACTGATTCTAAATAACTTTCTTTTGCATAAAGATATGTAATTTAAGAGTTACTTTGTTAGCTTTTGGCTTTTTACACTTTCTGAATCCTATATCTTCTAATTTAGGAATTCAAATTAGAAGAGTTATGTTACAACTCTAAATCCCAGTTCGAAAATTCCTAAGTTAACATGTAAATTTAGCAATATATATAATAAAGCAAGCGAGAATAAAAAATAAAATAATGTAAAATAATGTAAAATAATATAACACGAAACCCGTACTACAATGGAAAATGAAACACGTAAAGATATATGTTATAAAGTAAGCTATTGAGCTGAGCACAAAGTCATATTTCGTACTGAATTTTTATTTTATTATCCATTCTAAGAATATGATAAAAGTGAATTTTAATTTTTATTTATCAACACACATATCGAAAAACATGTGGGGATTGAATAATGCACCTGTATGTAGGCCGCCAGTCCACAGTGGGACGAAAATCACGACTCAGGACCAATTGATTTTCCAACTACAATTGTCATCTGATTTAAACGTTTTTTTAAAATTGAAGCTTATAAAAAATCGTATGATCTCACCAGAGCATATATTCAAATTAAGGCTCTATTTTTTTTATTTATTGACAAAAATAAAAAAAAATTTTTTTTACTTTTTACTATTTCCAAGAGAATACGCAGATTCATTCCCAAATATCCAGAATGATCAGAGGTACCATCCAGTATAATTTTTTAGTACCGTAGGATGAATGAAAAAATGCATTTAATTTGTTATAAACAAATAAGTGGATGAAAATGGTTTCATATGGTTTGACGGTGCATAGTCACTTGATTTTTACTAGCTTACCTCAATCGATTAACAAAAATAATGTTTGTGTCATACTCTTAAGGATTCATTCATAAAAAATAATTATTATAAAGAAATAAAGAAAATAAGTTTCGGCTTCAGCTTTTATTGACGAAAAGAATAGTCATTTTCCACGGAATTAGCTCCATAGAGCTCGTGAATGATACTCAGTTATCATATCTGCTCATGTAATAACAATTCACAATTGTTCAAACGATCTTTGTTAACAACTGCATTATTCGGCTATTTTTCGTCATAAAAGCTCCATTCACGATTTCTATGGAGCTAATTCTATGGAAAATGACCTCACGGGTATGAGAAAAAATGATTTCTTTTGATTAATTGAGGAAATCCAGTGAAAATCAAGTAACTATACACCGTCAAACCACAGGAAATTTTTTTTGTACATTATTATGAGATAATCCAATAGAGCACCACAACTGCAATGCAGAATACGATGCGATAGAAGAAATTCTTGACAAAGTCTGACGCATAGAGGTTAGGGATATAATTTAGAAGCTAAAAAACAGTTAGGCTGCATTGTAGATCGCTTGTGCAACTTTTCAAATCGTAAAAATAGAACTGGAAATGAGAGAATTTAGTTTTCGAAAAGCGGCAGAAGTTGAAATAAAATGTTTAATAAAAAAAGTTTTTTTACAGAATGTGAATTTTTTAAAACTAGAAAATGAAACTACGGTGACAAACTACAAATTCGAGTGCGAAGCACGAGATACGTGATAAAAATGTGTACGTTAAAACGGAAGGAGCTTTGAAAAAAGAGAATTCACAATCACCAAATTAATGTTATCGATGCTTTGATCTTTAGTTTTAAATAGTCTGTGCACAAGTGTAAGGAATATGCAAATACCGAGCGCGTAGCACAAGGTAAATACAGATTTTTAATCTTTCGTTTAAAAGCGCATTCTTTGAATAGTCAACAATGTCATTTTTCCCCAATGCGACAAATACATATATAATATATAAAATATATAAAATAAAAATCTGCTAACATGGCGGGTAAATTCTCGTCGCGCGCGCGGCTAAAGATCAAAGCATTGACAACAGTAATTTGATGGTTGTGAATTCTGTTTGTTTAAAGCTCCTCAAATTGTATATCATTTCCATAAGTTTATATTAATACAATTTATAATATTCATTAAAAATAAAACACACGTAGTTTCATTTTCTCGTTTTAAAAATGCACCTTCTTAAAAAAAACTTTTGTTAAAAAGTTACACAAACGATCTACACGGCAGCCTGACTGTTTTTTAACTTTTAAATTATATCTCTAACCTCAATGAGCCAGACTTTGTAAAATGAGTTTTCTATCGCATCGTGTTCTTCATCGCAGTTGTTGTACATTATTGCATTATCTCCTAATAATTGACAAAAACAGTCTCTACAAGTTTTTAGGTTTAAGATTCCAGTTAAAACAACAGTCCAACGAAACTGCGATTGATGATGGAGGAGGGGGGGGGGTCAGAAGTAATGCTTACCATTGTTTTTTTTTTTTTGAAATTCTTGGACCACAAGGTTTCTTTTATTTTCTTTTATTAAACACTGTTTATTATACACTAGTGAGACTCGTAGTTGATTTCTGCTGACAGCAAAGTGACAAGTCGCCCAAATCGTCGTCAGAGAGAGACAGAGAGAGAGAGAGAGAGAGAGAGAGAGAGAGAGAGGGGGAGAGTAAATGTTAGTTCCGCTCTCTGCCGCATAGGGCGTGCGCGGCGTATGCGAACCATGCAGGGTTGCGGCTTGTCACCCAGAGCGGATAGCCAGCCGTGGAAGTGAGAGAGAGGGAGAACAAGTTTTGGTCGAACTGTGTTTTGGAATAGGTTTGGCCTAGCCCGAGCGGTACTTCGGTCTGGAGAGGTTGCTTAGAACGAACTGCGGATGTCCAGCCGTTAGCCTTATTGATTAGAGCCGTATTCCAGCCCTGATCATTCTCCAGTTCCCTGCCGGAGCGCGCCTTTTTAAACCTTCCGTACCGCATAAGAGTTAGCCTGAGTGGAAAAGGATCAAGTGGTGGGAGATGCGCGCGCTTGAGTTTGAATGGCGGGCGATGGCGTTTCGCTCTCTCTCTTCTTTCTCTCTCACTTTTTACAGTTTAATACTTTAATATCTAGAATGGTTGTCCACCGAATGGATAAACGTCGCATGTGAGAAGGAATCTCGCCCTATGCGAGTTGCGTATAATAGCCTATAGCTTTTACACAGAGAAAATTTTTACGAATTATGAATCTTCGTCTTTACACCATAATTTCTAATAGTATACTTACCTTATTAATTTTTTGCAAACTGGTAATGAAAGAAATAATTCAGGTTTCCGTTGATATAAATAATTTCAGAACTTATGTAGCGTACATGATTGTAAATTGTTGTAAGAAGTTTACAGTTAAGACTATAATTTTTACATAACAGAAAAATCAAACGTATTTTAATATAAATTTAGCCTACGCAAGAAGCGAGGGTAGAAAAACGTCGCTAAATAATACATTCTTCTAACGATTACATTATAGTGGAAAGGAGCAATAAAAACTTCCCAAGAGAATGTTGTGAGATCAATAAAAATTCCCCAACTAGTATTAGTAAATAAGATATTTTTTTCACGAATAGATTTTTATATTTTAATTGTTCGTGTCCCACACTGAAAAAATAATGTTAATAATAACAATAGTTACTTAGGGCTACTAATTCATCAAGTTTAGCGCTGAGGCTTCTATGATTTAATTTTTGGAAATACATTCTGGCCATTTATGATTTAAAAATAGATTAGATACCCAATAGATACCCAATAGTTCGTAAGTCATATGGCGCTATTTAGAAGGTCTGAGAGGCGATCCGCAGGTATATTGCACATATGAAGACAGGCCCGCCAAATGTGCATTTTCAAGAAATGTTTGTAATTATAATTTCATTAATTCATTTTGTTATAATTATTGAAAATATTTTTTTATAGTGAGTCACGAATAATCAAATTATAAAAATCTATTATTGAAAAAAATATTTTATTCACGGATACTATTTGGAAAATTTTAGTGATGTCTTAATATTCTTTTGTTAAATTTGTGTGACTCCTTTCCACTATAATTTATTTGTGTTTATATTGTTTTTAAATTCGAGTTAACGATCTTGTGTTGGGGGCTGGGGTCGTAGTTGTCCATGTCTGATTTTAAATTTGCCATAGACCTTATGATCAAATTTCGTAGTTGCAGCACTAGTACCCACTTTAATTTTGGCTTGCGGCAGTACTATTTCTGTGGGTAGCGGAACAGAGTCATGGGTTGGTGGTTCTTGAACATAACTTTGAGTTCTCGAATGGTGTTCATTACTTTGCGGGGTGGAAGACCTATCCCTCACTTCTGGCTGAGAAAAACAACAATTTAGAATCTGTGTACTTAATTCTGTAAACAGAAAATTAAAATTTATAAATTTGTTGTTCCCTGAAAAAATAGCTGTTGGTATAAACCGAAAATTATGTTTTAGATTTTTTCTAGAGAACGGCTTAATTTGAATTAGTGCAATTTCACTTTTTGTACATGCAAATCCTTACATAGCCTTAAATCAACGGTTGGCCTAATGTCTTTTTTTCGAAACAAATTCATGTTCGAATTGTCGTTAATTCATGAATTATAATGTTTTTTAAATAGTCTTTAAAAAGTGGAATTTTTCTCATTTAAAACCCTGCTTTGACAAAAACAGGGAAACTTCTAGTTTTAAAGAGATAAGCGTTTACGTACGTCCGTGTTTCGCTGCTGCCGCGAATCTAAGTGTAATTTCAGGGTGTCTAGCGGACAAGGAAAACGAGAGAAACTGGGAAAAATCCGGAAATTTATTCTGACCGTGAAAAAACCGAGAGGCAGCTTTTTCTGTCAGTAGTATTAAGTGATGATGGAGGAAGCATTGTGTATTGAAAAATTTTAATAGAGTGAGGCTAAATTTATATTGAAAAAATAGATGAAAACTCCTGTAAAAAATAAGAATTCAACGAACAAATGTGCATCACAATAATCAAACAAAAAATGTTACAATTGTAATCTGAAAAAAATTCTTGTTAAAAACAAAAATTTCATACAAAAATAAAAATGAGGAAAGAAAAATGAGAAATGAGAAGCCAACCATCCAAATCACCTTCCTTCTCTTTTCCTTTGTTTCGTCTTTCTTATTTTTATTATTATCGAATCACAAAAAAGAGCATTAAAGAATAAAAAAATAAAATAATTTTATCAACGTTTCGGCACTCACAGAGCACCCTTATCAAGGCAAAAAAAATTTCTTATTTTTCTTTTTACTTTTTTAAACTTGCATGAAATTTTTGTTTTTAACAGGGATTTTTTTTCAAATTACAATTGCAGCATTTTTTGTTTGATTGTTGTGATCAATTTGATGATTCTACGTTAAATGGGATTTTTAAATTGGATTTTAATCTAATTTAAATTTTTTGAATTTTGATTTAGGTGACTTGGATTAAAGGTCATTAAACTCATTTAAATTTATGCAATTTTGATTAGGTTGACTTGGATCAAAGGTCATTTCTATTTTCAGGTTTTTTTTACTATTAGATAGCTTTTCGACTCTCACAACAGTCTGGGAGGTATTGCTTTTCCTGTCGGCCCTGGTTGCCTTCTTATTTCTCATTTTTGTTTCCTCTTTTTTATTTTTGTATGAAATTTTTGGTTTTAACAGGGATTTTTTTCAGATTATATTTGAAGCATTTTTTGTTTGATTGTTGTGTTCCAAATTTTGTCGTTGGTTTCTTGTCTTTTTACAGGAGTTTTTATCAATTTAATGATTGGACGTTAAATGGGATTTTTAATTTCGATTTTAATCTAACTTAAATTTCTGAACTTTTGAAAAAAATAAATATAATTATCTTAAAATGCGTGAAAGAGATTTTTAAAACATCTGTATATTTTTTTGAACAGAAAAAGTCCAATCCGAGTTATTGACACTTGAGTTTCGGCACGCACGGAGCAAAAGATGAAAATTAAGGCACTAGCCCTTATGCAACCCGCACACAATAAGCCTAAAAATTTACACCATAACTTAAGGACCAATAGTGCTATAATATGTCGAAATTTAAACATGATCCTAATACTTTTGATTTTTAGGAGGTATCGCTTCATAAACAATGCCCACTACCCGAGTAGAAATTCTTCGACTTAGTTTTGACTTTGTTGCCCCCAATCAAGACATGCTGAAGTCGAGAAGGTCAACTTGAGGATGTCTCAGTTTTGAGACGGAGCCAGACTTAAATTTATGCCTTGAATGCTAGTTTCTATGTCTTGAAGACATATATTTGTGCCTTAAACCGCATATTTATGATTGAAAAACGAGCGGTGTATAACTTCGAATGTATAGCTGCCCTAAAAAAGGGCCCTTCTGACTTTTATAAAAGCTAATTCACCGATTAAACGAACTTACCTGTAAGTGAAGTTCTTTCGGAATTGTATGAAGAACCTCTTCCGAAGATATCACCAAGTAGTACCCCCACTTCATGTCGGTGCTGCCACAGGTTTAACGTCAGGAAATTAAGAAATTTTTCCCATCTATAGAATGCTTCTCCTCTGGTAGTCTGACCCACATTTCATTCTTTAAAGCATTGCCGCAACTAAAGGGGGCTGAGAAAATCAGCCGAAGGGTTTAAAAAGAAGAGAAAAGGGGACGGGAGTGATCTCTTCGGAAGAGGCTCTTCATACAATTCCGATAGAACTTCACTTACAGGTAAGTTCGTTTAATCGGTGAATTGTATTTCGCGCCTCTTCCTCGAGATCACGAAGTAGATGTTTAAAGTAACGTTGCTGTAAGAGTTTTTTAGACAAGTTCTTTAATGAAACTTTTACAAGCTTAAGATTGTATTTGAAAACAAATCTTGATCAATCCCTACATTCAAATCATAACATTTTGTAAAAGTCTGCGAGTCTTTAGACCAGCCAGCGGCTGCCCTAATCGTGTCTATATTGACACCACCACGCTTTGCTGCCGAAGTTGATGCATGACGCGTGCTATGCGCGGAAAAGATGTCTGTATCAATTCCACTATCTTTCAAAACTCTTTTAACCCAACGACTTAGCGTCTGCTTACCCACTGAATTGTGAGGTTTTTTATAAGAGATGAACAGACCTCTATAACTTCCTCGAAGAAGTTTTGTCTTCTGAATGTAAGCATCCAAGGCTGATGCCACGCAAATCCTTTCGTCGTTGTAGAATAGAAGATTTAGCACTTGTTGTTTTCTCTTTGGATTAGAAGTTTTAATTTGCGCTGGAATGTGAATTACCACCTTTGTGCTTGTCTTTTTAATG
>JAAAKG020142321.1:0-11639 GCA_010014905.2 Druon quercuslanigerum
GAAGTATATGCTGTAAATTATTGTCTTAAATATTATCTGAAATCACTTTTACATTAATTTGCAGAATATATTTTACCTTGAAGTTCTGAAATGTTTAATTCTCTTGCAACTTTATATAACAAAGCAACTAGTATTAAATAATAATTATTATAAATGCTTAAAATGTATACGGGGAAAATATAATTTTTCACCTGACATGATCGTAAACATGATTGCAAACATGATTGCAAACATGATTTGAATAAAAAGTGTTAATTCAGTATATTATATTTTCTATATATTCAAAAAAGTTTTCTATTGAAATAGTTTACTTTTAGGCCACATGTCTTTTACTTTAAAAAGTCAACACTTTTTCATAACGAAAACTGAAGTTCCAACTTAAAATTTGTTATGATCGAAAATTTTCACAAACAACTGATTGAACATTTCTACAATTTTGACATGAAGAAAATAAAAATTCCCATTCAAGATTTTCACACCCACAACTCTGATGATGATGTTGTAAAATTTAAAAGGACTCCAGCCTCCAAGGCGTTGTATAATAACTACCTGATGTAGTATACAGAGGTGAAGACCACAATATTTTCAGAAATATTGAGGCAATGCTGTTCGAAATGGCTCTTGTATTTCAAAATATTGTGAAATAATATATCTTCCCGCTATTATTTTACCTTTAAATATTTTCTGAACCATAGAAGTGAAGAAGGGGAAAAAGGTCCTTTAAACTCTGCTCAGTAAAGATATTTTTCACACTTTTACTAAAGCTCTGTTGCTGATAGATTCCAATAATTATCACTTGTACTCGAGCATTTCATTTTATGAAGTTCTGATGAGATTAGAGCTTTTATCAACGATTGCGCGATCTTACGAGGTCCTTCACACCCACATCAACCTTCCCGCATTCGCGAAATAAGGTTTATCAATTCAGTTTTGCAAAATAAGTTTCCTGAAGTAAGGTTCGGGAAATAAGTTTCGTGAAAGGAAATTCGGGAAGTAAGGTTCGCGAGATAAAGTGAAAGAAAAAACAATGCCCGGTGCAACGAAAACAGCGAAACTTTGTGTATACAAAAGGTGCTCAAGTGTCAAAGGAGGCGGAATAATATTCTTTTGTTTTCCCGACAAAAAGGATCCGCGACGTAAGAAATGGTGCTCCAATGCAGGTAAGATTTTCATTGATTTTTTACGATTTGTAAAAATTGAAAAGTCTTAAATTTTTTACATTGTGCGCATTGGCAATTAAGAGTTTTTAAGTGTGAGCATTCAAATTAAAATAGTCGGAAGCCAAAAACGAACAAAATATTTCTTAAATCACTTGGCCTCACTCTAAAATCCGTAAGAGTCCCTTCCCTATGATTTAAATATGCTTTTTTCATAACTTTTTGTTTAAAATTCATCTCTTTGGTTAACATTTCTTGTAAGTTAGTCTTCTTTATGGTTTAAAATTAATTTTTTCACTGAAAATTGAAATACTCCATACGTTTAATTAAAACTTTACATTTTTTAGAACAAGCCTCAACTATTAAGTTGAAAATTCACGTATTTTATTGAAAATTCGCCTATTTCGATAGAAAATTAATCTTCTACGTTAAAAATTCATCTATGTGACGAGTATTTTGATGGGTATATTTTGGTTTTCGAAAGGAAATTTATCTTCTTGGGTAAAAATTAAGGTCGTTGAAAATCTAATTATTTGGTTGAAAATACATGTATTTTGTCGAAAATTCGTCTATTTCGATAGAAAATTGATCTTTTTGGTTGAAAAAGCAACTATTTTGTTGAAAGTTTATTTGTTTTGTTGAGAATTCTTCTCGTCCGAATAAAAATTAATCTTCTGTGTTGAAAATTCATCTTTTTCTCTGAAAGTTCTTCTTTGTGGCGAGTTTTTAGATCTTGGTTAAAAATTCATTCTGCTATAAAAAATTAGATTATTTGGTTCAAAATTCATATTTTTCGTTGAAAATTCATCTATTTCGATGGGAATTTTATCTTCTTGGTTAAAAATGCAACTATTTGTTTGAAAATTTATATATTTCGTTGAAAATTTGTCTATTTCGTAGGCTATATGTTGCATTGACACATTCACACTCCCGGAAAACTGAAAGAAATCTTACTCTCTATGCGAATTTAATTAAGATTTCCGCATTCATCATAGTCTTGCGATTTCCAGAGTTCTCAGTGAGTTAATTTTTAAGTTTTAAATTATTTTGGAACTTTTTCAAAACTTTGTAAATTCATCTTAAACTTACTCGAATCTTGCTTAAATGAATACTTAACTAAATGTTTTTTCAATTATTAGTGATGTTTTTTTGTTGTTGAAGATTAACTTTTTCATCCGAAAATTGGACTATTCCATGCTTGAATAAAAATTTATTTCTTTGGTTGAAAATATAACTCTTGCGTAACAAATTCTTTAATTTTAAATATTTATGTATTTTGTTAAAAATAATCTTTTTTTCGTTTAAAATTAATCTTTTTGGTTCAAAAGTTAACTGTTTTGATCAAGAATTGATTTCCTTTTCTGTTAAAATTTAAATTCGTTTGCACTCCGTTAAAAATAAATTTTTTAAGTGCAAATTTAAATATTCAATTTTTTCTTGATCATTTTTTTTGTTAGTTGAACATGTAATTATTATGCTAAAATTTTTTTGTTTTGACATTGAAACTTTTTTTTATTCCTATCGTCTTTTTGGTTGGAAATTTCAACATTTTGGCTGAGATTTTTTTTCTTGCAAGACTGAAAAATCTTTATTTGTTGAAAATTCAACGCCTTTTTTATTGAGGCTTAAGATACTGAAAAGAAAATAGAAGTGCCAGTAGTAGAGCGTCTGAAGCCGGTGATATGAATCATATTACTTTTTAAATGAACATGAATTATTTTCAAAATTTGATGAAAGCAGCAAAATGTTTTTGTCGACACTTGAGCAAATGCAATTTTCTGTTTTGGTGCTTGTTCAAAATTTCTATTTATATTTGAAAAACGACACTTTTGAGTTTGAGTGTATGAAAATCCTTCATATTCTTCATAAGAAATGTAGTTAAGCAGTAAAAAATGTATGATCTTTGTTACTGAGCTTACAAATAAAGCTAGTAAGGAGACGATTCATAGCTCTGGACTGTAAGTGTAAAGTTATTTGAGGATAATGTTGAGAAATAAACCAACCTTATTATTTTAGTTCATAAGTTCTAAAATCTGGGCAAATTGTAGCTTCCGGAATTTTCCAAGCTAAGTCAAATATTGCACCAATACATTACAGCTGCTGCAGTCGTCGGAATCATTATAATTGGCAGATTTCGAATATTCTACATATACAAATTACCAAATACTAAATTTAAAAAATGATATGTTCGACATTTTAGTCTTCATTAGACAAAAAGGACTCCCGCTGACTGTAATCGACGGCAACAGCACGGCTGGGTCAGAGAAAGCCTTGTAGTGGCGGGAACCGTACACAGGCAGTTAGTAGGAATTAACTGTCGCCCACTAATATAGATGAAACCGTACAAGATATGGAAAAAGAATGTAGAAAAGTGTAAACGCTTTTTATTTTATAGGATTTCACAGAATATCAGGAAAAATTTAGTTTTAATAGTTTGGAAGAAATTAAATAATATTTTATAATTTTTCGGAAATCTTTTAAAGTTTTAATGTATTTTTAATCTCAAAAAAACGTTTAAAATTTTTAAATATCGTTGGAAATTATATTGGTTTTTCGTAAAATTTATAAAAATGTTGAAAAATCGCTTTAAAATCTTCCATATTCTTTTTTGACGATATTGGAAATGTTTTAAAATATAAAAAAATTATTCTCAATATTCTCCTACGATTAATTTCTTAAAATGAAAAATAATTACAAGTTTTCCCAAGAATATAAATTTAATTTTTTATTCTCTTAAATCCTTTGGAAAGTTTTGAAAATCTTATTTTTTTGAAATCTTCGAGACTAAACTTTTAAATTTTTTTTTGAAATCTGTGAAAGTCCTAAGTCCTAAGGAAAGTCATTTGAAATATTTTTTAGATTTCTCTCAGAATTAATTTTCAAGTTAAAAATCAGAATTCTAAGAAAGCTTGTAATTTTTTATGAACCTTCACAATTACGTCATCTTAAAACATTGCTGAAATGTTCAAAAATTTTCCATCTTTTTAAATCTTTTCAAAACCTTGAAACCTTATGGGTAAATATCTTTTAAAATGTTTCGAATTTTTCCACACACACACATTCTTAGAATCACGAGGATTCTTTTTCGACAATTTAGAGATGTTTTATTTTCTCATGAATCGTAAGAAAATTATTTTTATTTACGCATGAATTTTCATCAAAAGTGTTTGCATTTTCAACAAAAAAGTTAAATTTTCAACGTAAAATTAATAGTTCATTTTTCATTTATTAAAATATTGTGAACAATATAGTTATTACGCAAATTTTCAACTAAAACGGTTAGTTTTCAATTAAAAGTAAAGTAGATAAATTCACACTTAAAAATAATAATTTGTAACCTAAAAAAGTCTAATTTACAACAAAATAGTTGAATCTTTAACGAAATAATAGAATCTAATAAAAAAACGCGAATATTGTTTTTCGCGGTTCGCACTCGACCACTTATTTAACTCGCGCTACGCGCTCGGTCTTTGTATTTCTCCCAACAATTGGAAACAGACTTTTCCAAATTAAAGTTCAAAGCATCGAAAACTGTAATTTGGTGATTGTGAAGTTTTTTTTGTTAAAGCTACTTCGGCTTTAACGAAAACAATCTCATCACGTGTCTCGTGCTTCGTCTTCGATTTTGTCTAGAACGTTGACTTCTCTACATTATACTCAACACTTTTTAATCAAGTGTATTGTATTCGAATTTTTTTTTTCGTCTCCCGGGTCGTTTTTTCAAAAGTTAAATTTGGTTCTTTCAAACTCATTTTTTATAAATAACAGAAAATCTCTCGTTGAAGCAAACTCTTGAAAAAACAAGAATCCAACGACCACATTTGGACCACAATAAACAAACCAAAAATTGCTCCTATTGCAATCTGAAAAAATAAAGAGAATAAAACTTTCGGACATAAATAAAAAAGAGGAAAGAGAAATGAAAAGGCAAACAACCTCATTCCCTTCCCTTTTTTATTTCTTTCGTCTTTTTTATTTTCATTATTATCAAATTTCAATAAAGGAACATTAAAAATATATCATTTGTCATTTTTACTTTTATTTATTTTATTTTTATTAAATTTTTTAAAATTGTATTTGTCTTTTCTTCTGCCTTGATAAGAGTACTGTATAATTATGGAAACGCTGTTAATCTGATTTTCTTCAATATTCTTCTATTGTAATTTGATAATAATAAAAATGAACAAGACGAAAGAAATAAAAAAGAGAAGGAAGTGGATGTGGTTGGTTGCCTTCTCATTTAACTTTTCCCTTTTTTATTTTTGTCAAAATTAAAAAAAAAAATAAATTCACATTGAAATAAGAGCAATATTTTTTGGTTTGTTAGTTGTGGTCCAAATTTGGCCGTTGGATTCTTGTTTTTTTTCAGGAGTTTGCATCAGTTTTGTTATTGGAGGATTTTTAATTTTGATTTTAATCTTATTTAAACTTATATTTCGAAACAAAAACTGCGCATCCTATCAAAGAATTATGCATGACAAAGTTGTAGCAACAAAGTTGAACAACTTTTATCTATTTTTTTTTTCTGTAGCTTGCGTCATTGGTCCAAGAGTTATATTATTTTATTTTTAATGTTGTTTTTTACGAATGAAAGAAAAACTGCTTGCTTATAAAAAAGTAAACAATAAATTTGTAGAATTTTTTTGAATGCACAATTTTCATACAATCAATATTTGTCGTATTTTGCATAGTTTGACCGTAAAATGGAATTTTGATTTTTCCTTATTTTTTATGCAATCAAAATTTCAATTTTCGATTTTTCAAGGAAATTCAAAAAGTCGTTATGATAATTTTGTAGAGAATTCAAAAAGTCGTTATGATAATTTTGTAGAGAATTCAAAAAGCAATTTTTTGTTCATATATGCGTTATTTGGCTTAAAATTTTGATTGTTGTTTGTTTTTTAAAATTTTGTAATAGTGCTATAAGTATTTCATTTTTTTGTATCAAAAAAATTCATTAGGAGAAATTGTTTTTCTTTTGGAGTCCTACCAACAATCATGAAGTATACCAAATGCCAATCCAATCTGGCAATTCTTTCGAAAACTATTGTGACGCAAGCCCAAGTTGTACCTTTTTAGATGACAAATATCTCCAAAAAAGAAATCTTCAAATCGGCTAAGTTTTAGAGGTCCCCTATTCAAGTTTTATCTTTTTAATTGAATTTTTAAATCATTTTTACGTTTTCAGTGTCTTGTAAGTCTAGTTACCAAGACCGTATGTTATTTAAAAAAAGTTTCACTAATTTTAATGAAAACTATTAAAAGCTTGGACTTATTATTTTCACATTTGGTCTATAAAATTTCCCTTGAGTCATCTTAGGATGGCTAATTATCAAGTAAAATATATAAATTAATAATCACAACTATATTTAAAAACAATTCTCAATAACATTTAATAAACACCTTGTTTACAAATGACATATTTACAAATATTTACAAATTAAATTCACAGGTAAACTTTACACAAAACAAAACTGTATTGCTCTAAAAAAGTCCCTGCAAAAAAATTTTATTCTGACTTTTTTCTGTGTAGTTTTTGTAAGCATATAAAGTAGAAGCGTATAAAATAACTAAATTTTCATTGTAAACATGTGCAATATATTTTTAGTTATACTTATTTGAATGAAAAAATAATTAATGAAGAAAATTTCATAAAACGTCAACATCATGAAATAAAATAAAAGGTCATGAAATAAAATTCAAAAATTGATATAAGTAGTACTGACTCGAAGAATTCATAAAATAAAATAAAGTTTTTCTGATTTTTCTAGGAATTGTGGAAGGTAGATGTACGAAAAATTTGAGGTTGTGTCAAATTCATTCTAGGGGTGAGGCATTCACAAGACCTAAAAATGAAAAGCTTGTACGAAGTACAATTCCCATTGACCATGACCAAGATCACTTTTTGTTGGATTTTGATCCAACAAAAGCTGCGCGTAAATACGAGGTGAACGATTAAATCCTGTTTCACATATTTCATTCTCTACTCTTAATTTACCATTTCCTGACGAAATCCGCGAAGAAAATAAAAGTCATAGTGCGATGAAGGATAAGGATGAAAATGAAGAAAATAATTGCGATAGTATGGTGAAAGTGACAAAAGTGAAAAAATTAATAGTGTCAGTCCTACGAAAGAAAATGATAGGTTCCAGAGATTATTTAACTATGAAAAAGAGCCTGAAAGTAAAGACGTTTTAATTGCAGAAGTGCGTGCTGTGGTAGCATGACAGCAAGCAGCAACGTCAGATGCAAGCAATAATACAAATCATGCTGAAGGATCTCGAAGATGAAAAACGTAAAAATATAAATAAGGCAGAATTTGATGTTGATGAATTTTTGGATGATAAGAGTATAACAAATGAGATTCAAAGAGAAAAGCAATTCAGAACAATGTTTAATTGAACAGGCGAAGAAATGCAAATTTAAAAATGTGTCTTTACATAACAATTACTTCATATCGAAGTTTAATGCTCGCAAGTTTCAGCGCGCCTATAGCGCCCATGTGTCGGATCTCGCAGTTAGCACTCGATAATGGGTTACTCCGCGTTTCGCGCGGAAAAATGGGTTGAAGAAATTTTGGCACTAAATTCAAATTTTTGATCATTATTATCGATAGTATTTTCGAAAAACAAATTTCAAGTCCTATAAAAAAATGTTTCGAGGAAGGATTTTACGACTTTTTAAAAGGTTTAATTCCTCCTTAAGACTTTTCCCCGTATGCTGAATTGCTTTATTCCAAATAAGAATATTTTTTCATAGTATTTTTGTTAAAGGAAACCAAAATTACACATTCTATCTAAAAATGGGTTTTACAAATTTTTAAGGGCTTTTTAAATCTGTAACAAACTTATGCAACATTTTTCCGTATCTTACGTAGTTTTGCTGAAAATTTAAGTTTCCTACTTTTTTAAAATATTTTTTTTGATGAATAACACTAAAAAATTAAGTCTTATCAAAAAATAGTTATGGCAAAATGGTAGAAATTTTAAAGACCGTCGATTCTTGTTTTAAGCTTACCTTACATATCTTTCGTTATTTAACGAATTCGCACTTTCTTTTACAATACAAAAAATTGTGCTAAATCTCGACGATTTGATCGGCTAATTTTTTTAGAGTTATCATGTTCGTAGACATACAGACAAGCCAAAACTTGATTTTCGGTTTCATGGGGTCTCAAAAAGTGGAGATCGGTTCAGAAACTGTGGTATGAAATTTTGGCGTATTAGAAGACTTTTTCAATCGTAAATGATGAGAATGTAAAATTGCTTACATATTTTAATGAGTGAAGTCTTATTTTACGCATTGGAATTGAAATTTTAATTAAAAATTCTAATCAAAGTTTCTGATGTTTCAATCTAAAAATTATTCCTGTTAGAACGTTTTTTATTTAAAATTATAACTTCTAATTTAAAATGAAATTTCCTAATTTTCAAGGTTTTCATTCATGATGATTTGACATTAAAGGTTTTTAATTAAAAATTATATCATATTTTTCTGTTGAATTCGATTTTATTTCAACTTCGCAAGCGTTCCTTATGTAAGAGAACAATCTAATAAATGCTGAAATTAGGTGATTTTTATCTCTGCGAAATATTAGAAATGTTTTCATTTATAATCATGCAACTTCAAAAGTTATACATTTTCAAAGATAAAAAAGTTTTGAATGGAAGTAAAAATTTAGTGCAAGTTTCTGGAGTTATTATTTAGATGTGATCGATTGGAGCAGTATACTTCTAATTTAGGATCAATATTGATTGATTCGTGACAATTTTAATAATAAAAAATTTCTATTAGAAAATGAAAATGTAATACATTTTTCTTTATCCATTTTAAAGAAAAATTTATATTATTTTCACCTAATAACTCGGAATGTGAAATATCAATTCGAAACATAATTATTTACTTTATTACAAAATTAGCATTAAAAGTAATTTATGTGGCAAACCTTTAATATTGTCACTAATTTAACAAATAAAATAGGGATTAGAATTGCAAAAGTATTATTATTTTATTTTTTTTTAGAAATTGTTGATGTAAGTTGTTGACTTTAGGGTCAGGCCCTCGTCAGTGAGTTTTATTCAATCTGTGAAAAGTACATGATATCTTGTAGGTACGCAGTTTTACTTTTGGAAGCATTATTCTTTGATTAATATTATTTTAACAGACATCAAAGGCGGTAGCAGGATAAGCATGGTCTGGGTGCCCCCGCGCGGATGTGATCCATATTGCGGAGGCAATCTGAGATTTCTTGATCTGATCGGTGTATATACTTTTTGTTAAGTTATTAATACACAGAGGCGAACGCAGGGGGGCCCAACCCCCCCTCGAAATGTCAGAATTTTTCCGTTTATCAATGCATTGTATAATAAAAGTTCTAAAATATATTCATCTTAACCCCCCCCCCCCCAATTTTTTCTGCGTTTGCCCCTGTTAATACAGTATGTATATAGTTTTATATAGTGTAAATAAAGTAAAGGGTACTAATCTGACTGGCGACCTCCACGTGGTGCATCTTGGGAAAACATAATATTAGTTTGGCGAATGTCAGCAGTAAACAAAAAGAAGTATTTTTCTATCTACTTATAATCAGTGGACACTATGACTGGGGAATTCACGATAAAATTTGTTTTAGTCGAATAATGCTATTGCATTTGAATTTTATTACACCATTGCGTATAACTTACTGCGTCGTAAGCTACAAATTAAATTGGCCCCTCATTCTCATTGAATTGCATACATGTGAGGGGCCAAAAAGTAGTTTTTATTTTTTTAAACTATGAAGTAATGCTTTGATCATTTCCGCAAAAGTATATATTGATGCCTTGTATGTGAGCATGATATAGAAGAAAAATTGCCACTTTCCCCCGCGATATGGATCACATCCGAGCGGGGGCATCCAGACGATGCTTATCCTGATACGGCCTTTGGATATATATATATATATGAATCTTTAATTCAAAATCTTAAATTTCCGTACAGAAATTTATTTAAAAAAATTATAATAGTAATAAGAGGAATAATGGTAATAAATGAATAAATAAAAATAAAATATAAATAAAAACGTTTTTTATCAAAGAAACTTTTTCTTTTTTTTTCAATATATTTTTTAACGGAAAAAGTTTCATTAAATTTTTTTATGTCAATTTAGTAACTTTACAACAGCGATATTTATCACTTAGCTAAGTCTGTCGGCAATGTCAATATTTTTTACCAAATGACGTCACAATACAATGAATGAATAATAACTTGCACTTATAAGAATACTTTAAAAATTATTGCTAACTAAAACAATTTTGATAATCTAATATTATTTTTCTGCCATAAAAAATTGGGTTGAATTTTTTTCGTATATTTTGGTGAAATTTGAGGTGAGTGAATTGTGCAAGTGCGTAGAAGGGTTCGGATGAAAGAGATTGTTTGAGGGATTGTGAAATTGGAAAGGGGATAAGGATATTTTTAAGGATTGAGACAGATTTGTGTGACAGTCGAGGTTAGGTTGGTTTTAGATTTGTGACAGGGTAGGAGGACTGGGTTCATCGGTTTAGTAGTAACAGGGTTTGGTAGAGACGGAGAAAGACAAAATAGGTACTATCACGCGACGATAGATTTAGGCAGGGAAGGATAGAAGGCGGGAACTTTTGAAATTTAAATTTGATTCATGGATATCAAAAAGTGTACCATCGAGGAAAAATCGGAATTAGAGCAGGAAGTGTTTAGTACACAGAAAGAGGAGGTCAAAGAAAGGAAGGCCAGGAGGAAATAGAAGAAAAAAATAGAAAAGGAGAGATTAAGAACAAAAAGCGTAGGATCGATTGAGGCTTTTATCAAAAGGAAGAGAGAGAGGAGAGGGGAACTAGTGAAGAGAAGGACGATTTAGGTTCAATTTTGAAATATCCAAAAATGTTAAGATCACCCCCGGAAAAGCAGAGTTTGGTAGAGAAGGGTGAGAATAGTAAGGGGACTGAAGGAAACGACGAGGAAACCGAAGAACAGAAGAAAGAGGAAAGACTGAAAGAAATTCTCGAAGTCATGGTGGAACTAATGGGCCTTTGTGAAGAAAGGGAGGAAAAAGGGGAATGGAATTAAGGAATGAAATTAGGCGGGAAATAGCTAAACTTTGGAAAGAAATGAAGAAATGGGAAAAGTTAGAAAAGAGGATGCAGTCATTGGAGCAAAAGCTAGAGAAGCAGGAGGATAATAATAAAAAAGGTAAAGGAGATGTAAGGTAGGATTAGAAAGATAGAAAGCTTGAACCGGGATCTTGATGGGGGAGTGAGTGGGGATACGGAGAAGGAAAGACTGAGAAAAATAGAACAAAGAATAGAAAAAAAGAGGGGGAAGAAAGAAAAAGAAAGGTAGTGATAAAGGGTATAAGATTAGAGGAAGAGGAGATGCAGGAAGGAGAGGAAGAAGTACTAAAAAGGATTGATGCAAAAGTAGAGATAGAGGAAGTGCGAAGTATAGGAAGGGAAGAACGAAGAG
>JAAAKG020142322.1:0-11638 GCA_010014905.2 Druon quercuslanigerum
TAAATTAAAAAATTGAATATTTTTTTAAATTATTTTTTTCAATATTTCAATATTTCGACCAATCAAATTAGTATATTATTCTTCCAATGAGGATTTTTTTACAGATTTTTAATGGGCATCCCGAAATAGAATAAAAAACTTGAATATAAGTAAGAAACTTTCTAGTCAAAAAATACTGGGAATTCTTAATCTCATAAGTAGAAGCATGGCAAAGAAAATTTTCTAGAAAATTGCTAAGAAAGCATAAAAAATTTTCTGTGTTTTAACCTAAAATATTAGTAAAATTATTTTTATCTTTTTTATTCTAAAACGGGGTCTTCATTATTTCAATTTTTAATATTTTAATATTTTGTCACCAAAAATGTTTGTTAACCATCTAAATTAGTTAGTTTGAAATAATTAAATTTTTTATTAATTTCTGGACTCATTCTTTAAAAAGCTTCTAGTTGGTGAAAAAACAACTTAAAATTTTTTAGAATTGAAGAACAAGGGGTTATATAAAAAAATCGGTCGGATAAGGGAATTAAGCGAAAAAGGATAGAAGAGTTGAAAAACTTTTCACAGAAATTAAAAAAAGCATTACATGAAAAAACCACACGCAGAAATTAAAATTTAATTTAAAAATTGAACATTGTTGATCATTATTTTTTTGAAATTCATGAAACCTGTTAAAAAAGGTTTTTTTCATTTTTACTGTCTGTTTTTCTATTTTTTAAATAATTTTTCATTTAAATCCGATTTGTGACAACTTTCTACGATATTCAGGCCAAACTAGCAAATTTTTTTATTAAAACTGTGAGAAAGTACAGATTTTTTATGGTTGTGAGATAATCCCTGTAGGATCCAAGATTCCCCTGTTCATAAAATTTAAAAAACATTTGCAGTTGTTTTTTCATTAGATGGACACTTTTTAGAAAATAAGCCTACAAATCCAAGAAACTTAAACTTTTTCCTTCTTGTTGTAGCACACTTTAAAAAAAATTTGCTTTTAAATTATTCAAGTTCCTCAAAATAACTTTATTTAATATTAATTTGTCTTGAAGATCATATAGAGCATTTTGTTGGATAAAAATTATAAAATTTCGTATATATATACTAGTTATTTACTAATTTATAATTTTATAAATAATTTAAAAATTAGTTGAGAATGTTCATACACTTTCCTAAAAGTGTTTAAATGATTGCAACAGTTTTCTTCACTTACACTGATAATGTTGTTAAATTATGTAAAATTATTTAAAATTATTTATTATCTATAAATTGTAAATTTATATTTGTGCAAAAACTAAATTTAGGAATTAAAGAAAATAAACGTTCAAAAGTTTAGTAAATTTTAGGTCATAATCATAATTTCTTATATCTTACACTTTCAACTGGTCACTAAATCTAGAAACTACTTCCTAAAAATTAATAATATTCATAAAATGAAGTGCAAATCTCACTCTTTAAATGTAAATTAAAAACATATATAAATATTTTTTTATTGCTCAGTGATCGTTAAAAATATTAATTTATCATGTGCAAATTCTTTCTTAGTTATATATACGGGAATTGTCCGTTATCAGATGACATATCTCAATCCACAGCATCTGAAATCAAATCCTAATGAAAACAATTTTTTTGTTTAAAACGTGCTTGATATCTAAAAAACAAAAACATCGTAATAAATTCTTCCCGGGTTAAAAATAAAAGGCGAAAGGCTCTTATTATTATTATCTCGATCGAAAAATAATAATTTTATTTTGAAAATTTAAAAGCTCTATATATGAATGTCTCCGATTGGACACAAACTTTGGAAACAGTAGTTCTGTTGGATGTTAAATAGTAAAGAAAAAAATTTGGCATTTAGAGAAATATTTACCAAGGTGTAGAGGAGTAATTTTTTATTTTATTTTGTTAGTACAATCAACTTCGTTGACTGACAATTTATAGGTGAAAATTCAATAAGAATATCATTTTTTATTTAAATAACCATTACAATGACAAATAAAAGAACGCGATTAATATTGTATTTTTAGTTTCGTGGAAATTTCCATGCCACGTGTAGAATTTTTTCATTATTACTCTTCAATCACGTGATAGTTCTTAGTGTTCTAGGCAATGCGTAAAATGCGTAAAATGACTTTGATATAGGTTAATAAAAATTCTTTTACCACGTTTTATCAAGATTTTAAGACCTAAAATGTACAAATCAAACTTCTTTTAAAAATGAAGAAAAATTATGGAATAATGAATTCATTCATTTTTTTATTTTGTAAAGTCAATAGGAAATTGTAAACAATTCCCTCAAAGTAATTTCATAAAATATTGTTACCATTTTTCCATCTCAATACCCTGGTTTACTATTTTATTTCTTCTTCTACCTGTATTTACCACATTCCAAACCTCTCTTTCCGTTCGAGCCTTCTCGGACTCTTCTTCAAACCTTCTATTTTCCCCCGTTTTTTTCATACAACTCAGTATACACTTTTATTTTTCTCCTACATTTTTTTCCACTACTTTCTCACTTCCTTCTTCTTCTGTTTACACTCCTCATCCTATTCACTTCTATCCCATCCTTCACTAACTTCTTTTTTGCTTGCGAACCCTATTAATTTTTTTATCTGTCTTATCATTATTTCTATCTTCTTGTTCAAATTTCCTTTTCCCGTTTTGATATTCCTGAAGTTGTCCTCAAACTGTTCTGTACCTTTCATTGACCAATATACTCTTTCTGCCCTTTTAACTTTTACTTCCATTCTAGCATTATTATTACTGCTTTTATCTTCCTCTAATGTCAAAATTATAGAAATGTGATCCGAAACTATAAAATTTCCTACATCTAGTTTTTTGACCTTCTCTCTTATTTCTTTGCCCGCTAACACATAATCAATTACCGTTCCCCTTTTTTCTCCTGAACGCTTTTAAACGATAATGAGGAAAAATTCTAATGATCGCCCTCTATATTTAACATAAACCATCCCATCTCCTCTAGGCTCTTTAATCATTTGTTTCCCTGCCCATTCAGTATCTCATTTTTTGATTTTCTTTCTCGGTCTCCACCCTATTCCCTTTCTCCTCTATCACCTCTTCTCACATTATAATCTCCTCCTAATATGAGTCTAATCTCTTGATTATTTTCTTGCATGATTTCTCTCAAACTATTTGATTTCTCCTACGCATCACCGTTTACATTCACCCCCACTATCTTCAACCTCTCTGCTCCCACATTCACATCATCTCTTCCACTATTACTCCTTTTTTTTGTGTCTTCCTTCCTTTGTTAAACTTCTCTGTTATACATTTTTTCCATATCCCCATTACCATTATTATCATTCCTCTGCATTGGTTATTCTTTCTCTTTGCATTTGAAAACTGCCATTTGTAACCTCTTTGTAATCTTTCCCTTACTCTTTCCCGATCCTTTTCATCTAGCTACGTCACCATTATTACTACTACATCGCACTGTGTCACATTTCTCATAAAATCTAAATCCCTTCTTTCCAAGCCTGCTATATTCCAGTATCATATCCTGAAATCTTCCCATTTTTCTTTCCTTGTCTCTTTTTATTTTCTATAATTTCTTGCTTTCATATTTTCCGCTCCTTTCTTTTTGAAATTCGCGACACCACATTTTTAACCAACTCTTCCCTGTCCTCGTTCAAGTGCCATCATAGACTTTCTTTATTTTCCCATACTCAAGCCATGTTCTATTTTTCTTTTTTCTTTACTCTCAACTATTTTTCTTAATTCATACTGCACCTTTCTTTCTGCACATGTCAAATCGTCCTCTATTCTCCCCAGGCTTCCAAGCAACAACCTCTTCTTCGACATCACTTTCCTCTTATGTTGCCATCTATTTAGTTTAACCCGTACTATTCTCTACCCTCCTTTTTCTTTCCTTCCTACATTTTGCACTTTCTCTATCTCTATCCAAGCAACAATCCTTTTTTATACTTCTTTCATCTCTGCTTTGAGCCATTTGCTCTCTAATATTAGGCCTTATATCCTATTTTTCTTTTTCTTTGCTCTTCCTCTATCTCTTTCTTTTCTACTCTTTGTTTTATTTTTCTCAGCCTTTCCTTATCCTTATTCCCACTCTCTGCATCTGTAAACTCCCGTTTTTAGCTTTATATTCATTTATTTTAACCTATAGCTCCTCTTTCTTTTTATCAGACTTTTCCTGATTTTTTAGTCTTTGTTCGAGCGTCTGCAGCGTTCTCTAGATTTTCCCTGACTTTTTTAAATTTGCTGATTTCTCTCCTAAGTTCAGTCAATTTACACATTTGTGCTTTTTCCGGTCGCGTTCTGTACATTTTAGGATTTTGATAGTTTGATCCTGTTGCTATTTTATCCTTACTACTTCCTCTCTTTGCCCTAGCCCTCTCCCTATTCACGAACCTTTCGATTGATCCAAAACTCTCGGCCCTCAATCTCTCCGTTTCTACTGTTTCTTTCTGAACTGATTTAAACTATACTCGCTGCTACTTTTCTGCACCGGGTTCCCTACCCTGCGCCACACGCCAAACAAACTAGGTCAGATAAACCAGCCTCTCTCTTTTACTTTTTGGGTTTCCTATAACCCACCGAATGGCGCACCAAATGCGCTCAAATGCGCCACCGATAAAAAGTGTTGCGCCAGAAAACTGTACGAGCTATATCAGGTTTTACAGGAAGGGGGCTAGCGTCATGCTATCCCTCTATTGGAAAATTTAAGTTTAAATCAAATGACCTTGAACATCTTTAAATGCTTTCTCATGCACTATAAAGAAACAAATTTTGTGCTACATTGATAACCGAGTTATCAGCGATAAACCAGGGGGGGAGGGGAGGGGAGGCTCATTTTTCTAAGCTAATAACATTTGTTGAAATTCATCATAGCTATCTGTCACAAATTCAAATGCGCTCAAAAATGCCACTAAAAAATGTTGCACTAGCTAATTAACGGAGGCATCATATTTGGGGGAGGGGGCAGTGTAATGCAGGTTTTAAATCTTCAACAGTAATACGCAGTATAATGTTTTGGACGCGGATTCATTCGTCTTCAAATGTGCTCATATGCGCCATGAAATTTTTTTGAAAATCTGGAAAATTACTCAAGATATGGAGATAACAAAATCTTATCGCTGATAACTCGATTATCAATGTGGCTGATTTTTTTCTTTAAGGCGCATATAAGCGCACGGAAACCCCATAGGAAACTTCATTTATTAATGCGAAATCAAAACTTCTAATTTTGTTGGTCATCGTTCTTACAATTTTGTTACCATTTGAAGACGAATGAATCCATGTCCGCAACTTCATACTGCATACCACTGTTAAAAATTTAACATGTGCTTTAAACTACCCCTTCCCCCCTTAATATGATATATGTGTTAATTACGTGGTGCAACGTAGCGAAAAATTTTTTCTTTATGGTGCACCTGATACAAATCCTATAGTTTTGTGTGTACAGTTTAGTGGGCTATAAAAAATCTAAAAAATAAAAGTGGGGGGTAGATGATCTACAGGACATAAACCAACCCATTAAATTTCCTCAAATCTCACTGTAATTTATCAAATCCAGCTACAGAAAATCACTATTCTCAAATACTTTCATGCCGGAAACGGAAGTCTATTGTTCTTTGCACCATTTTAGTTTAAAAAATGAGATTTCTGTTTATTTAATAATTTAGAAAAGCATAATTTAAAATCATTATCACCGAATATTACAAGAGTCAAATATTTCGCAATCATTTCGGAAAGATTAAAAAAAAAATGTTACAAAGGCACGAATGATTTCACAAAGATGTCAAGTATTTCACAAATCTGGCAAAAATATTTTAAATATTTCTAAAGATTAGAAGAAATCAAAAATATTTTCAAAGGATTTTAATAGATTTCCAAACATTTCAAAGATTTCTAAAAGATTTTGAATATTTCTCTTATATTTCAAATATTTCGCATAGATTTCGGATAGAGTTTCAAGATTCTTTAAAGATTTCAACAAATGTATCAAAATGAGTTCAAAGATTCCCAAAGATTTTACTAATATTTCAATTATTTCCCAAAGATTCTGAATATTTCGCAAAGATTTAAACAATTGTACAAATATTATTAAATTAAAAAATATTTTTTTTAATATTATACAAAAATTTCCATGCTTTCTAAAAGATTTAAAGGATTTCACAAAGATTTAAAATATTTCGAAAAGATTTCAAATATTTTGAAAAGATTTGACAAAGATTTTAAATATGTCGCAAAGATTTAAAAAATTGTAGAAATATCATAAAATTAAAAAAATGTTTTAAATATTATACAAAAAGATTTCAATGCTTTCCCGAAGATTTAAAGGATTTCAAAAATATTTTAAAGATTTCGTAAAGATTTCGGATAGATTTAAAAGAATTAACATAGGTTTCAAAGATTTTATAAAATTTTTTGAGATATTTAAAAGATTTTAATGTTTTTCCAAAGATTTCAACAACTTCACAATGATTGATATGATTCCAGAAAAATCTTAAAGATTTTACAAAGATTTCAAATATTTAACAAAGTTTTAAAACATTTAAAAAAGATAAAAAATATTTGGCAAATATTAAAAATATTTATCTAATATTTCTGATAGATTAAGAAGATTTCAATGTTTTGCTAAAGATTTCAACAACTTCACAATGATTTTAATGATGTCAGAAATTTTTTTAAAGATTTCACCAAGATTTCAAATATTTAATAAAGTTTAAAAATATTTTACAAAGATAAAATGTATTTGGCAGATATTTCAAATATTTAGTTAAGGTTCCTGATAGATTAAGAAGATTTCACAAAGAAATCAATTATTTGACAAAGATTTCAGATACAAAAATGGAAAAATTTAAACGTTCTGATCAATGTATTAATTTGATTTCAGAATGCCGTGGTGCCATGGAATATGGAATATTTTTAAATGACCCTAAATAATAAAACTATGTCAAGTTTCAGTTTAAAAAATGTTTAAATTAGGTTAATTAAATTTGTATTATTAGTTTTGCTATACATGTCAATTATTTTAGTTAGTTAGAAGAGAGATTTCAGAAACTCGGAAATTTTGTTTACTTTGCCGAGGCTTTATTTATTGTTTTTTCAATTTTTTTGAATTAAGTTAAAAGGTTAATGACTAGTCTATCACTAGCTGAAAACTACGCAGGAAACGATTTCGGAAACGACAGCGAAAACGACGCCGGAAACAAGATGGGTCAAAGAAGTTTCAATAGGATTAAGTTAACCTTATTTGATTCAAAAGTACGATCTATTGGTTGTAGGGAAATATTTCTTCGAATAAAAGAAGTGCGATTTGATAGAAAGAAATATATTTTAAAGTAAAGCGAATATTTTATATGTTAAAAAAACTATTTCCACGCAGCAAATTTTTAAACATTTTAAGCAAGAAATATCGCACAGATTAAAAAATATATATTTTAGGCCAAAGTCGTAAACGACTTAAATTCCGATCTTGTTTCCGGCGTCGTTTACGGCGTCGTTTCCGACCTCGTTTCCTGCGTAGTTTTCGGCATCATCACCGGTGCCGTATCTTACGTCGGATTTTTCGACTTTCGATTTTTTTGCTGATGCTCCGGATTTAGATGAAAAGGACGTTTGCAAAGTGTTGATGTGTATCGTAATCTACAAATATTTTACACTTGATCCTATAAAGAAAGTACTATGTAAAAATGTTAATTTTTTTTTTTTTTTATTAATGAATGGAAAGATTTTGCACACTTTTGTTCATTTTGAGTATTCTTTCTTGGATGACCAAATAAACGAGAGTCGGTGAATTTTGGGCTGAAAGTTTTTATATATTGAAAGAGACTAATTTTGTCTTTTTAACATTTGAATTGAGTAGGCTGAGTCAAATTTGGTATTTTTAACATTCCGATGAAGTGAGCACGTTTTGTTTTCAATTTTTTACTGACTTTTAAGGAGGATATATATTATTAAAAAAATTCAAACATAACTTACGAGGGATAGATAGTCTCAATTTAGTTTAAAATTGTCAGAAAAAATGATGATTTTTACAGAAATTCTACCCATCAGTTTCCTCGAATTGCTGAATTTTAAAACTAAATGTAAGATAATATTAAAATTCACATGTATGATAAGTATGATATGATTTCTTGGAGTTAAATAAAAAAGTAAGAAACGTGTAATTACATCTACTCATTCATAAAATAGCTCACTGCAACAATTATTATAAATTATTAAATATTGCATTTAAATTTAGTGTAAAATGCCATTATCAAACTTAAAACGTAACTTTAAGAAAAACATATATTTCCCACATTAATTTTTATCATCAAAAATCTTGATTAAAACTTAATGTTAAACACTTTTAAAGAAATCTTTTAAGCAGATTCAATAGAAAAACAATTTCACTAAGAAATGTTTATTGCAATGAATTATTTAAAAGTAGTTTTATCTCAAGTTTAATTCTAACTATTTCGAGCACTTCATATTGTTTCTATGAGTATTAATTGTTACTGAAATAAAACACTTTAAAAATTTACTTCAATGTATGATTCGTGATTCATAAGTTTAGCTGCGCTTTGAATTTTACATCGGCTGATGCGAAAAATGAACCCTTAGTATGAAATTACGCAATTATTTTCATAATTAAATATTTTTCAACAATCAGAGTTTCAAATAACAGATCATTAAATTTAATTTCTTTAGAAAAATGATTTAAAGAAATTCTTAATTTCATCATTTAAACATTTTTATGAATGTTAATTTTTGTTTACTTATCAGGAGACCTTATCTGTCCACATACATTTTAACAGACTTTTATTTACTGATCCGCAGGAGATAGCGCGTGTCATTTTCTTGACGCTTACTTCAGAAAAATAGTTTCATTTTTAGAATCATTAATTCAAAATTATATATATTTAAAAGATCTTACATGTTTCAAAACTCCCCAATGCCACAATTAAAATTTGGAGCTAAGCAACTCGAAATGCAGAAAAAAGTATAAAAGAGAAATTATAATTTTAAAAAAGTGCAACGAATTTTTCTGTGAAAATTTTTTTCTAGGACGTGTAATTTTTCTTTTATTTATTTAAACTCCTATGACGAAAATTGATAATTAAAATTTTAAGCCGTAAGAGAGAAAATACGCGAAAAAGTTCTAAGGAGAAATTATAGTTTTAAAATACTGCTATAAAATTTGTTTTCACTCATTTTTTGAAAGCACTTTTAATTTTTTTTACAATAATTAAAAATACTATGAACAAAAAAATAAAATAAAAAAATCCAACTTTGAGCCGAGCGATGCACAGCGAAGAAAAAACATTTTTTCTGGAAAAATTAATGTTCACAAGCGGTTTGTAAACCGGCTTGATCATTTTCTGTTAAATTGAAGGAAATAAAATTCCGCGTAAACCGGTCATGCTCGATTTTGAAAAAAACGTCTCTTTTTCTTTAATAACGAAAACAAAAAACAAAATTTTAGAGGAGTTTCGGTAAAAACAAAGACTTGGGTTTGATCCAACATAGCTAGAACGAATAAAGCAAATATTCTGGAAAGTTTTTAAAAAACGGTTTTTAATTGAATGCATAGAATACAATAAAAAATATGTGGATGAAAACTCCTGTAAAAAACAAGAAAGGAATGACCAAATTTGGACCACAAAGAAAAAAAACAAATGATCTAATTGTAATTCGAAAAATTGGTTTGGTAAAATAGAAAATTTCAGACAAAAATAAAAAAAAGAGAAAAGAAAAATCAGAAGACCACCAACCACACCCCCTTCCTTCACTTTTTCCTTTTTCCGTCTTTTTTATTTTTAATATTATCAAATCACAATAAAAGAACATTGAAAAAAATAATAAAATTATATTATCAATGTTTCAGTACTTATAGAGTAACCATATCAAGGCAAGAAAAATATACACAATAGCACCAAAGAACAGGTATTACCTCTTTGTTACCTAAAAAACAAGTAGAAGAAAAGAAAGATTAATGGAATCTCGCCGTTAAATGCAATTAATCATATTAGCATAACTTTGTTTCATTTACCCAAATCCAGTTTTAAGTATATAGATAACTTTTTTTGTTTTTTAATATAAAGCATTTCCATGAATTCTCTCTTTCTCTCATTACTTTCACTATGCAAAATTTTAAAACCCCAGTCATCCAATTCATAATAAACATCAACTCAAAATTATCTAAAGTATCTTTACAAAAATTAATCACTGAATCCATTTTAAATAGTATACGGAAAACAGTCTGAATATAGAACTTTTTTAACATAAGTACATTCTTAATTATTGCAATGTTGTTTAAACAGGATAAGCAGAAAAAAAATTTTAAATCCAGCCTAAATATCTACTTTTACTGTAACAATTGGTAATAATATTACCAACCCGAGCCTTAATCACTTCTATGTCCAAAAAACTGATTCTCTTATCCTGCTCTGTTTAATGAGTAAATTGAAGTTTTGGATAAAAACTATTAAAAGCATCAATGGCAATCTGCTAATTCTCTAGAGGAACACACAATAAGGTATCGTCAACATACCGGAAATAAAAAGGCAAAGCAAAATCTAATTTAATGGCACACGATAACTAACTTTCTATGAAGGACGTAAGGATCATTGTGTTTAGTCAAGATCAAGGTTTCTGTAACATTGTGATAAAAAGTAAGTCGAATCAAATGATAGAATTGGTAAAAGATGTTAAATCAAACATACACAAAATGCCTATTATGGATCAAAAAGATCTCCGAAACAAGGCGCTACACTTGTCAAAGAGCTTTGTTGATAAAAAAAAGTTTTCATGTTATTAGCATGAATCGTAAGACTCCTGAAGGTTTCATTATGACGTAAGAATTTCTTGGCAACAACCCTGATTTGGTTTGCGTGAGTGCTGATAAAGGCAGTATTACTGTTTGTATGAAAAAATTAGAATATCTAAGGTATAAGAGGAACTTTCTTTCCAATAATGATAGTTTTGAATTATTACACGAGGATTAGTTAAAAAAATATAAAGAGACACTTTTAAGATACTAAGCAATTGGAGAAAGAAAGGACTTCTATGAAAGGATACGAGATGTTATGGTTTAAGAAAGATTTACAAGCATGGCTATCCCTTATGAATAGTTATTTCAACTATTAATACTCCCACTAAATTTAAAAAACAAAATTTTAATTTGATTCTCAATTACTCTATCACAGCTACTCAATATAATGTAAAAAATCTGCTTAAAAGCCTATATGCAATTTGGCTTAAGAACCTTTTTATGTTGGGTCCGATTTACACTTGAAATGAGATTCAAAATTAAATATTACAATCATATTTCTATTCAAATAACGAATAAAAAAAAAATTAATAGTTAAGGAAAGTATAAAAAAATGTAATAAAAATTAATTAATTTGACAACTACACATCCTATCAAAAAGTGCCCTATTACAAATCTGTAGATCTTTTTTAAGTGCACAATTTTTGTCAAATCATTATTTGTCATATCTGCATAGTTTGTCAGTAAAATGGAATTTTTGATTTTTCATTATTTTTTGTGATAAAAATGTGAATTTTCGATTTTTCAGAAAAATTCTAAAAGCCGTTATGACAATCTTGTAGCGTGTGCAAAAAAAAACATTTTTTTCGTCTTGACTTTTTTTCGTATCATGCGTTGTTTGGTTGATAA
>JAAAKG020142323.1:0-11638 GCA_010014905.2 Druon quercuslanigerum
AATCATATTCAAGTTAAGTATCAATTCTTCATATGGTGGAAACTGTAGTTATAACTTCCGTCCCACCAAACTTCAGTAAATAAGCAAGAAGTGGGAAATGGGGGGGGGGGGTGGAACCGAGAGAGTCGTCTTCGGTTGATGTTTTTATACTGAGAAGATCACCAGTCTTCAACGGCGTTGCATTGGATGGGTGTCCATGTGATCCCATTTTATAGTAGCTGGCCGTCTTCTGGGCACGAAACCAATATGTATAGACTTTGAAAAATAAATTTTGTAATTTGAATAACCTGCAGTATAACAACATTTCTAAGTACGTAATCAAATCCCCGAGTATTAAAATTCCTGAATTATAAACTTCTACTACACTTAAGTAATACAAACGTCTCTTTAATTAAAATAGAGTCATCAATATTTTTTTGTGAACTTAAAAGCTCTTTTTTGTGTAGAGGCATTTTGGATTGCGAGTATTATCCCGATTTTCGGGAGTATTATTGTAAAAAGTACTTTGGGGGCAGAATGGGCAGGGGCAAAACGAGGCACCACGTAAAATGTAGTAAAGCGCACATTACTTTCGATTTCTAACCAATGCAAAAATTGAAGATCCCAATTATTTGTACTGTCACGATTTTATGATTGAACAGTGGGTCTAATTCAGTTTATGCGGCAATAATTGGGCTCATCATTCTTGCTTAGGTTTCATCAGTGAGGATGGAGACGTAATTCATGTCTGCGTAGTATTTAAGGCCTAATTTGGTCTTTTTTATATAAAAAATGGATAATAAGATTTGTTACAACAACTTCTTTTAACTGTATTCCTTATTTATTTAGTCTCTTTTAATTACTTTTTTCATAATACATTTTATTTTTTATTTAACAAAGCGCCCCAATTTTCCCCGTGCAAGGGGCAAAACGGCACGAAAAAGTTATTTCCAAAAATAATTTTTAAAAAGTAGAACATTTTAAATGTGCAAATAATTTTTTTAAGTCGATTAAAAGTTTTTTAAAGCACCTATAGTATTGAATGCGGAAAAAAAAGTTTAGTATGAGAAAAAAAGTTTAAAGTATAATCGTACCATTTTTCCCGATTTTACCCTACGTACGTAAAATTGACAAATATTTTCTTGCAGATAAAAATTTCAGACAATAAAAACTGAACCAAGGTTATATTTTATACTAAGCCGCTTATCGTAAAAGTAGTCAAGAAAGCTAACTAACTTTGTATCGTAATTTTAATATTCTCATGGATGGCAATTTTTTACAAAACAGTAGATCTTTAATGTCTTCACCATTTTTTTATGGCTTTTTATTTGCTGATCCGTAGGAGATAACTCTTGTCTAATACAACAGGTTGTTGAATTCTAAACGTCTAGAAATATGAAAATTATTAAATTTGATTCGCTATTAATTTAAAATTACCTGATCACTAGAAATACTTTCAAAATGATGAATATAAAACTAACGATTTAATAATAAATTTTGTTAAAAAATTTTCATTACAAAAAGAACATATTTTGGTACGTTTCTTTATTTAAGAAACTTAAATTTAGAAAATGAGATGATTACTTTTTATTCGTGAATTTTTATTGATATTTATTGAAGTTACAAAACAATAATAACAAACGGTATCCTAAAAAAACAATTAATGCTTTTTCATTAATAATTAATTCTTACTCAACTCAATTTATTAAAAATATTATTTGAGATAAAAAAGAGAAAAATGATCGGAATTAGAAAATAATGAAATATCGAAATGCAAGCTTCCAAAACTGAACAATAATTTAAGTTTTGCGGTCTCAAAACTTCATAATTTTAAGTTGGTTTCGTAGAAATTTTAGAGCTTATACAAATTCATAATAAAATAATAGATATAATATTTTATATGGCTACTGATCTTTTCTCGGATAACAATTTTTCCAGGCCATTAAAATTAAATCATTTAAATTCAAAAACCTGAAACATTTTTCAATTCAAGTACTAAATACTGAACGACAAAATCAAAGCGTTTAAAGCATCGAAACTCTTCTGAATTCAAAGTACTTAAAATTAAAATAGACACATTGTTAAATCTTCCATGCTTTAATCAATGTAAAATTAATTTAGAAATCCTTTATTGTATAGGGAATTATTTCTGCAAATCATTAATGAAAAAAGAAATAAATTAAGTCTGCAAAGAAAGTTTAGATTTTTTTCTGTTAATAATTTGAGGTTAACAAATAAATATATTATTTTGTATATATATCATATGGGGTAAAAGCTATCACAGGGTTCACATCCAGATCCTTAATCCTGCCGCCGGGGGGCCCGTTGTTTCGGCCGAGTCGAGCGCTGGCTGTACAGTCTTCTTCAAGAAGATGCTAAGCTGGGACTGCGAATCCGTCGTAGTACCCACCATCGCGATACATTAGGAGCGAGAAAGAGAGACACTAGCATAAGGAAAAGAAAGGAGAGACAGTGCAGGACTACACATTAGGGACCCGTCCTCTTTTTAGATTGAAAATTGAACAGTTTGGTTGAAAATTCATGACTTGTGGAAACTGAAACAATTTTTGGTTATAAATTAGTTTTGATTGGTTAAAAATTCATTTTTCCTGGAAAAGGGTCAGAGGTTAGACCAACATTATTTCTGTGACCCGTGTCAGGAATGCCTTCAGGTCCCCAATATGTAGTCCTGCACTGTCTTTCCTTTCGCGACGGTGGGTACTACGTAGGGTTCGCAGTCCTAGCCTAGCATCTTCTTGAAGAAGACTGTACCGCCAGCGCTCGACTCGGCCGAAACAATGGGCCCCCCGGCGGCAGGGTTAAGAGGCTGGATGTGAACCCAGTGTTAGCTTTTACCCATCATATGCTTCACTGATTTTCAATTTTTTACACATCAATAAAAAAGCTTATATTCAACAATTCAATATATTTATTTCTGTGAGAATCACTGATTCATGCAAAGATGTTGCATCTTATGATAAAGCATTTATCATAACATATACTCTAACTGATATTATTTATTTACACACCTTCAAAGATTTTAATTATGAATGTATTTTCCTATCTAATTTCTTGGACGGTTGGATATTTCCTTAGGTAAAATATTTTTCAAAAAAGTGAAGGTCATTTATAAAGTAAATTTCAACGAGGAATTCAATGGTGACCTTTATTTTGACCTTGAAGTTGACCTTCATGACTTTTTGAAGGTCAAATTTGCTTTTTTAATGGAAACCCCCTTGTTTACATCTGCAATGGATAGAGCGAAAAATTCTACGTTCAGGTATGTACCTAAGTCATAGGTTAATTGTAAAGTTTAAGGTCATTTAGAGGTTATTTGAAATTAACAAAGTTTTCCAAGAGTTCAGTGCAATTCCTGAAGTAAATTTCAACAAAAAATTCATTGGTCAGATCTGTATTAATCTTGGTTACAGCGTTTTGAATATTGTAAAATCATAAGGAAATTTTTCATTAAAAGTTGCAGGTGATCTGGTGAGACTTCTGTTCCTTCCCAAAGAGTTATACAGTCCTATACCGTTTTTCGATACCTAACTCAACACCTAAGGCGATACCATAAGTCCTATACCGTTTTTCCATACGAATATCACGAATCGAAACTAAATTTACGTATTACGAGTACATACTTACTATCTTTCGCTAAAAGATTGTTATGGCGCCAGCTAAACCTTCGGAACGAGAGATGGTATCTGTATTAATCATGCGTGGTTGGGGAGATCGAGTTCGATCTTATGATCAAGTTCGTTTGCATTTTAATTGCACTTTTGTTAATGGAGAAGGGTTAAATCCTTGTCTCAAAATCAACAATTGAAAGAAATGTAAGGCGCTTTATGAATCATGGATCTATCTATCAAGTACCTTCAGAGAACTGGTCGGCCAAAATCTGCAGGATCTGAGGAGATGCAGATGGACATAGCCCAAGCATTTGTTGAAAACCAACACCTTAGTTTACGTCGAGCTAGTGATGAGCGTGACGTTGCTCCTGAGATAGTGCGAAATATTTTAAGAAGCATTAATTTCCATCCTTACAAAGTTTATCTGGTACAAGAGCTCAAAGCGAAAATTATGATGGACAGAATTGATAGAAACCCTCTTTTCTTATACAATACAGTATTTTCATATGAAGCTACTTTCACTTTAAAATGTAAAGTTGACAGGAAAAATTGTAGATATTGGTCCGACACAAATCCTGATTGGATGTTGGATACTCACACACAATATCCACAAAATATTAATGTTTGATATTGAAAAAATAATTTTATTATTTTTTATTTTAACAAAGATATAGCTATCAGCCATACGCATATAGTTTCTGTTTTGTAATTACGCATGTTTGTTATAAAGAGAAGAACTCCCTTTGCTCTTCTTATTGTTTATTCCTTTACAGGCACGCTGCACATCACTTGACAGCCGGAGTTTCAATAAGGATAGATAATTTGGGGAGGGGGGGGGAGCCATGTCTCACTAACACATATAATATCGTCAGTGGAAGTAAGAGGATAGATTATGTCTACATTCTTCAATCCTCTGGCATTCCGAAAAACAACTATTGGCAATGATTTTGAACAGAGAATCCCTCATTCTGTCGGGACTAACTTGGGCTCTCCTCCTTTCGGGAACTCCTGTAAACAATTCTTAATTGTGTTAAACTTGTCAATGTGTTCAGGTATCTTATTGCTGTTAAGTTAAATGATTTTAAAAGAACCGATTGTTAAGACCGCATTTTGGCTTATTGGGAAAATTGTAAAATACTGGATGACACTACCATCCACCTGATCACCTGTCAAATTAACGTTTTTGCCCTTTGCGCTATTTGGTCTAAACCTTCGTCTAAAAAATAGTAAAAAGAAAATTAATTACAATTTTGACCTAATTTTTAATATCCTTTGATTGAGCGTGCATTAACGATTTACAATCGAATTAACTTTATTTAATTCAAACTAAAGCCGGTTACAACCAAGTCGCATGCACATTGAAGACTGAACGTTCAAAGATATTCGATTTGAGGCTTATGGACAATTATGTACAAATAAATTTTTCCTAATAAAAATCAATTAACGCAAAAGTACACGAAAGTATTCGGATCGGGCCAAAATCCCGAACACTGGTCCAATAGTTCAATGACCAAGCTTTTCTTAAATTTAAGGTAATTTCCGGTAACTTTGGTGGTATTTTATAGTAACTTTCGGGCCGGGTCGCGAACCGTATACCCGACCTGACGTAATGTTGTACATCGCTCTTAATAAATAGTAATTATGTCTTACTGTTAAACAATACTTATAAAAACCGTTATTTTTTAAGACTTTTGGACCCTTGCTCAAAACCACAAATTCAATCACCTCGTTTTAAAAATAAATATTAGAATAAAATATGTTATAGATAATAAGCGGTACTCGCTTTTTAAATAGAAGTGTGTCTGTATGGGGTACATTAGTTTAATTAAATCATTTTCTGGTAAAATGAAATCTTTAAATGGTAAATTTAACTAACTTGAGCATTCAAAAATTTAATGTCACACAAAAATGATTCAAAAGTAAACAGTTTTTTCCTCTACATACAACAACCTTAAATGAATATTTCCTGTGGATGTGGAATTCAATAGACTTCATTAGAACGTTTTAAAAACCACCCAAAGTCAGGCCAAACAATTTTCTGAAAGCGTATAATATCCTAGATAGGCCCTACTTTAAAAATAAATAAAGTGGCAGTTCCAATGTATTTGAACAATTTAAAGGTTTAGTACTATGTACTATTTTCTCTTTTCGAGTTTTTTTATTGGCTAAATATTTGAGGTCTTAAATTCTTTGTCAGCTGTCCGAAAAATCCAAGTACGGTAAGTTTTATCCCGATTGGATCATGTTTTGGTTTCATTTTGAAGCCCCACTTTGTTTTAAAAATTTTGGCTTTCAAATATGAAATCATCTGCCACGAAAAACTCAGCCCGTCACACATAAACTTTAATTCTTAAACTTTTCGCAGTTTGTACAATACGTAATCACTGAAAAAATGATATTCTAATTTGTAAAATTTCCCACTGAGTTGAAGAATATTTGCAACTTCAAGAGGCGCCAAGAATACATTCTAAATATAAGATGGAGGTTTATATGATAAAATATATTTAATTATTTGTATGATGTTGATATGATCATAAATATCCTCCTCGTTTGGGTTGCGCGGTGATTATTGTCATTATAGGCAATGATACGGAGATAATCGAAGAGTTCTCTTAGGAGAGAGTGAGAGGACTCTTGGAGGATAGAAAGAGAGGTAATGGAATAAGTAAGAGGGACTAAGAAAAAGTCGTTTAAGGGCCACGTAAAGGCTGGAAGAATGTTCACTCTTCCTTGCGGACACCGGTGGTTTTGTTCTTGACCAAGGTGGCCAGGAATTGGTCCAGTCCGGCCATGTTCTTGGGTTCTTACTTCCGACTGGTAGGGGGAGCCACATTGATCCTAGGACAGCCTGGTGTATTTATCAAATATTTCCATGCTTGTAGCCCATCCATGGAAAAAAATATATATATAGGGTTAGGATCCAGCCGAGTACAGCTGGGATGCCAGCCGTATCAGCGGAATAGATTAGCTGGGATGCCAGCCGACCCGTAAAAGGAGGAAAAAGGATTAAACATAAGGAGAAAGTATATATTAAGTAATTTGCTTACCATTGTTTTCCTTTAATTGTTTGAATCACAAGGTATTTTTTATTTTCTTTTATTAAACACCGTTTATTATACACTAGTGAGACTCGTAGTTGATTTGTGCTGACGCAAAGTGACAGGTAACCCAAGTCTTCGTGAGAGAGAGAGAGAGAGAGAGAGAGAGAGAGAGAGAGATAGAGAGAGAGAGAGAGAGAGAGAGAGAGAGAGAGAGAGAGAGAGAGGGTTCACTCTCAGCCGCGGGGGGCGCACGCGAGCAACGCGAGGGTGTGGGGTGTCACACAGAGAGGGAGGGAGTTTTGATCGAACTGTGTTTCGGAATAAGTTTGGCCTAGCCCGAGCGGTATTCCGGCCCGGGGAGATTGCTTAGAACTAACAGCGGATGTCAGGCCGTTAGCCTTATTGATCAGAGCGGTATTGCAGCCCTGATCGTTTTGCTGTTCCTTGGCGGAGGGCGCCTTTTTAAACCTGCGATGCCGCATAACAGTTGGCCAGAGTGGGAAGGATCGAGTGGTGGGAGTTGCGTACGCTTGAGTTTGAATAGCGGGGGATGGCGTTTTGTTCTCTCTCTCTCTCTCTCTCTCTCTTCTGTCTCTCTCACTCTTTAGAGTCTAATACTCTAATATCTAGAATGTTTGTCCACCGAATGGATAAACGTCGTATGCGAGAAAGAATCTCGCCCTAAGCGAGTCGCGTATAACAATGCACTTTCCACTTTTCTTTAAAGCGAAACCCTCAATGCCCTAACTTATAAAAAAAGGAACTGATCTGAAAGCGCGTGGCACGAAACTTTATAAGAAATTATTAAACAGAGAGAGGGGAATTTTCCTTTGCGCATTTCTTTTTCCCCAATAATATTCTCATTTTAATAATATTTTCTCTCTTTGGTTAGAATATGCCTGTAAGAGTATGACGCTCTTAATATTAGATTATTGTTTTTTCGGTAATGATTTTTTATGTCTATTTTTGTGGAAACTCCCAAAGAAAACCTTAAATTATTTAAAAATGTTAGGTATTCTTAATACTTGATGGATTTTTTTTTTTCATTAGGCTGGTTCGTGGATAAGCAAAAACATAAGCTTAAATTCTAAAAACTTCTGAGCTTTTCGCTCTTTTGTAAAGAAATATTGTCAACAAAAATCAATTGATTTGTGTAGGACACTTTGATATACAAAATTGCAATTGACGTTTTTGTAATTTTATCTTTGAAACCACACCTATTACACATAACTTAAGCAGTTCGTAAAATAATGTAGCTATAATAACAAGAGCTTAAACATGTATAGTCTAATTTCTAACTCAGAAAAATGTATTTTTATTACTTTTAACCGAATTGGTGAATTTTTAAATGAGAAGAAAAATACTCGAATTAAATCTAAATAGTTACGTTTTTAACACTGTTCGAAATATTCTAAAAACTATCTACTTTTCATATACGAATGTATTTAAATTTCAATATATGCTGTAATTTAATTTGAAATAATTAACAAAGTATAGTAAATGCAACAAAAACGCCCTAAAAAAAGGTTGAGTGCCAAGTAATATTTCTTTAAATCAAAGAATGTCCATTAAAGACAAAAATATACATTGTAACACAAATGAATGGCTCATTGTTCACGGTTCAGAAGTTAACTATGCATATACGTTTGAAACTTCAACCTTGAATAAAAAATGCAAGAATAGTTCTAAACAAATTGTAAAAACAGCCTCGAAATCGCATGAGCCATATCTCCAGGTATTTTGTCACTTTTTAAAAAGTTATTTTTGAACAATTACGTTGTTTATTAACATTTAACCTTTATTATAAAAAAACTAAAAGTTCAATCAAAAAAGATAAGATAGTTCTGGATGCGTCCCGGCTATCTCTCCAGGAGTTTTTTAATTTAAAAAAATGTTTTAATTTAAACAATTATATTGTTTATAATATTAAGTAATTTACCTGACAATTTTGTTAAACAGTTAGGAATTAATAATTGCAGAAGAACATACCTGGATGTACAATAAATGAGAAAAAATGGTTAACAATGCAAAAAAGTTAGTTTAAACATTGTTTTTACTCCCCCCACGCACACACCTTCACGCTATCTCATGGCCATTAAAGATTTCATTATTTAAAATATATTATAAATAAAACTACAAGAACAATAGAAAAACTAAAGATAGTTCTGGACTCGTCTCGGCTATATCCCAGGCGTATTTTTATTTGTTTAAAAAGTAATTATTTAATCAATTATATAGTTTATAATTTTTAGAAATTTATTTAACAATTTTGGTAAACAATAAATAGTTAAAAATTAAAGAAAAACATACCTGGATGTACAATAAAAGAATTTTTTTTTTAATGTTGATATAGTTTGTATCCAATTTTTTCAATGCTTAAATTAATCGATGCAAAGGATATACACCGCACATATACACGTTATTTATAGAAATAGTGTAAATCATAAAAATTAAATATTTTAGCATATTATCGATTAAATCTTCGCAATTTTTTAGATTTTTAGGGTGGAGAAGTGTTTAGCTGTTGAAAAAATGCGGCTTGTAGTAATTTTTTTAGACATATCGTTAAAGTAAATTTTTTGTCATTACCGAGGACAGCTGTTAAAAAAGTTAAAGTTAAAGTTAAAGTGTTAAAGCTCATTTAACAAAATTTTGACGTTTTGGCTATCACAGCGTACCTTCTGTTAGAGAATCTAAATAAATAATATATAAGTAATGATTGTTTCTTACATGTAATTACAAACCAATTTGTTTCAAAAATAAAGAGAGAAAGAAAAAATTTCGGTGTTTATTTTATTGTAAAAAACAATAATATTCAATGGTTTAGAGTCGATTTTTTAAAAATTATTTTGATGTGTGTCACCAAATGAAATTAAAATGAACAAAAAACGTATCATACAAAAGCCTCATAAAAATTAAAGAGGCTTTTTTCAAGAAACTAGATTTTAATTAACGGGGAAAAAAAAACTTTTATAATGTTTTTGGACAACGACGAACATGTAACAAAGTAGATAAGAGACTCAATAATACAGACTGAAGGCGATATTTAAAGAAACCGCAAATGAGGAAAGCTCACTCAAGCAACTAGAATTTAAACTTGGTTAATGTTTATTTTAAAATACTTTGATATATTTTGTTGACATTCATAATTTCTGTCTGTAATTTAATCGAAATATTTTAATATTTGTTTATAAAAATGGATTCTATTATGCGTCTTTTATATGTATTTTCTTCTCTAGCTAGAATTTAAATATTAGTAAAATCAAACTCAAAATAATGGTTCAAGTTCCAACAATGTTGTGAAAGACCTGTATCAACATTTCTAACTCTACAGTCTCTTTTATGTTCCAAAACTGTAGTTCTTAATCTTCTACCTTTTTTTCTCCAGATAAGCTTTTTCGCAACAGTTACAGTTAATGAGATATATAATTCCAGACAAAATTTCGGTGCTATCCATATCTTTTTGATTAAGTAAAAATTTGTTAAGAGTGTTAATTACTGAAAAAAACATTTATGTTGAATTTTTTTAACATGAAGAGCATGATTTTAAATAACCGTTTAAAAAATAAAATAAATTTTTGTAAAATTATATTAAATTTGTTTCGAAAGTGTATAAAAAAAATCTCAAAAAATGAAAAAAAAATGTACAAACTTCATGATTTCGAAGCAAAATTTTTAAGTTTTTGTATAAAGCATTTGAAAGGTTTCAACATATTTAAACAAATTCTTAAGATTGCTGAGAATATTTAAAGTGATTCTCAATTAGTTAAAATTAATTTCAAGAGAATACAATATAAAAATATTAGAAAGCATTACCAAAGAGTTCAATAATGTTCAAAAATGAATACGGGAGATTTTAAAATAATTTTATTAATATTTCGAGTCATTTCAAAAGATATTTAGGAATTTGAAAACTTTAAAAGTTTTCGCAATATTCATAAAATATTCTTAAATTTTTTCTAAGCGTCAAAATGTCTTAAATATTTTTTAAACTACTAAATTTTGATCTAAAACTTTGTAAAATCCTTTAATTTAAGACAATTCTTAGAAATTTTCTCAATGCTTTTTCGACACATATAAAGTCTTCAAAAATTTTTTTTCCAGAATCCTAGAAAAATTACTTTTATATGAATTAAAATTAATTGAAAAAATACTAATTTCACATTTTTATTTGTTATTTAAAATAATTTTGCACTCGAAATATAATTTGCCTGCATTTATTTTATTCTGGTGAAAAAAACTTTTTTAGATTCAAAGTCAATAATTTTGTTAGGAATTCATCTTTTTGATTACTAAATCTATTTCCTAAAATTTTAATTTGACTTTTTTGTTACACTATTTGCTTTAAAATTAAAATGTTTTTTTCCTAAGGATCCAACTACAAGGGCGGATGCATAAATTGAATTTGGTGGGGAGAGGGAATTCGAAAAGTAATAGAAGATTAATAGAAGATAATAGAATAGATAATATCAATAGATAATAATAAAAGATAGTATCAATAGATAATATTATTAGATAACAAGTAACACAAGATTCATAATTTAGGTAGAAATTCATGGTTTCGGTTGAGGTTTTAGCTATAAACTTCTACATTTTTATTGAGAATTCGTCCTTTTTGGTTGCAAGTACAACTCCTCGGTCAAAAGTTGAACTTCTTTGTTCAAAATTCAAATTTTTTGGTTAAAGGTTCATCATTTCAATTTATTTTTTTTTGTATAAATTAATTTTCTTATGATAAAATTCGTATATTTAGTTAAGGGGTTATATACAGTTAGAATTTTCAAAAAATAGATTTTTTTTTTAAATTTTATTTTCTTAATGTACATATATTTAAGAATGCACACAGAAAATTTTAAGTTGTTCCGGTGAATACTTTCGAAGTTACACGCAAATTTGAAAAGACCCAATGAGAATTCATATGCCAAAAAAGATGAGCAGCGCGTGAACATTTCCGATCTCAGAGCGCGTCAGAGCACCCGAGATGGAAGA
>JAAAKG020142324.1:0-15770 GCA_010014905.2 Druon quercuslanigerum
GAAAAGCTTACTTTTGCAATTTGACCTTTAATTGACCTTGACCCCTGACGTGATGGAAACAAGCGGTCAGCGGATTTGAATTCAGCGGCCCAAAAAATATAAAGTTATACCATTTCCTTTCCGGGAACAGCTCACTTTTTCATTTTGTGCGCCTGTGTAATGTATCTCCAACTGTTCGAGAGAGATGATGTTTGAATGATTTTACTGCTGCCTCCCAGGGACCGCCAAAATACGGGGACCTAGGAGGGATTAAGTAACACGTAATTTTTTTCTGATTTAAAAATGATTTCACACAATCATTGTGTACTGTCGATTTAAATAATTTATAAAGCTCAATGAGTTCACGATTAGCACCGACCAAATTCGTTGCGTTGTCCGAATGGATATTTTTTGACATTCCTCGTCTAGAAGCAAGTCTCTTTAAAAAGCAGTAAATGCCTCCGTACTCAAATCACTGACCAGTTCTAATTGCACTGCTTTTGTGCTTAAACAAATAAAAATAGCGACATATACTTTTAGTTTATGACGATTGCTAAATCGTTTTTTCTTAATATACAATAGATTGCACTAGTCGACACCGACGTTAAGGAATGTACGAGAGCAAGATACGCGTTCTCCTGGTAATCCCCCCCCCCTTGATTTTAAGCAAAAGCATTGAATGCGTTTATGTATAATCAAATGTATGATACTGCAGCCGTTTAAAGTCCAAAAAAGTTATCGAACGGAGTACAAAGTCGCCTGGATTCCGGCGTGTTTGAACCTTTCATGCTCTTCGCGTATGACAAGTCGAGTTACGTGATAAGTGGGAGGCATTAAGATTTCATGTGTTTGTTCATCAGGCAACACAGCGTTTGTTAACCTAACGGCTACCCTGAGAATCCCGTAATTGTCTAAGAAAGGTTTGAGAGAAATCAATCGACTTTTGTTGTCAAGGTTATTTCCGTTCTTTCAGAAGTGCATTTCTTTTTGAAATATGGTGATTTGTTTTGCGATAATTATAGCGCGATTAGCGGCTTAGATTTCAAGAATGGTAAAGGGACCATTACATTTTTTGTAAGATTTTTTGCGTTGTAAGCGAATCACAGAATGTATGTGAAAACTAATTTTAGATTTTTAAAGGAACTACACCTTGCGAGAAATTTTAGATCGATTGGATTCTCTTTAGTGCAAACCGGATGGGCGATAATTGTGCGTTTTTCTGGAATCTCAATTAAAGGAATTTTTTACTGAGGCCACAGATTTTCTTTAAGCGAAACCCACTAAAGGCTGTTTTTCCACATAAATCTCTAAAAAGTCTTGAGTCCTGAGTAGGTATGTGCTGCCATTCACAAGAAGTTACGAGATTTTGTATTTCCGCGACTCTATTCGCAACGAAAATTTTCAATAATAAAGGATCCGTGTTTATCCAATGCAATGTTATTGTGGAGTCGGACCACAAATAAACATGTTTGTTTTCAATTTTAAGTGCTTGGTTGACTACGTCACATAAGCGAGCACGCATAAGTGCGGCGCTTAACTCTAGGCGCGGCAACGTCACGGGTTTCACGGGACCGACTCTGGATTTCGAACACACTAGTGAAATATGATGTTTGCCTTGAGTGTCAGTTGAACGTTGGTAAATGCAAGCTCCGTACGCTTTTTCGCTTATATCACAGAAGCCGTGCATTTACCTTAAACTGAATTAGGCGCGATAATCAAACGATTAAAATTAATTTCCCCTAAAAGCGGCAATTGCTCTTTAAGTTGCAGCCACATACTATGCATTTCTAAAGGAATTTTCACGAAATAGGATTTTTTGGTACAGGGCATCATCCGGATGCACTTGGACCTGCCGGTATATTTTTTCGATGTCGGCGGTAAAAGCCCGAAGAGGTTTCTGCGGATCCGTCGAAAACAACGCGAATTTTTGTGGTCATGATATTCTCTTTCATTACGGCGTAATGAGGAAGATAGAAACCGGGTTTAACGAGTTTGTTCTTTATCAACGACAAGTGATTCAGAGTTTATTATTTATTTAAAAAATTACAGTAATTCTCTTTTAATTGAGGATAATTATCGAAACGTTTTTCTAACATGTTAAAACGACGAAGAGCCATAGAGAGCGAGTCTCCTAATTTTGCTCTGTTTGCATTATGGATAGAATATTATACTTTGATCGAGAAATTCACGTTATATAAGACGGTTATACGAAAAATTAAAGGATTTTAGTAACAGGGAACTGTATGCAAAAAATCAACGTAAGAAACGAAAAATTAGACTCCTTTTTCTAATCACTGCACTCGTAAAAAAGGAAGATTTTTGGAGATGAAATGTCAGAAAACTACACGATTTCCGAGATAGAAAAGATAAATAATGTTAGTTTTGAAAAGATTTCCGAGAGCAATCTCGAAACGCGGGATACTGTAACGGAACAGTGAATGTTATAATAAAAACTTCACCTTTTAAACATGGCGAATTTCGCAGAATTCAAAAAGAGTTCAAAAATTTTTGATAAAATAAAAAGAAAGATGAATAATTGAGAATGACATTTAAATAAAGAGTTTTGCATTAGGTCATCGTTATCTTTAGACCCAATAATTAGTCAGAGCACTATTTTTAGCATCATTAATTACATTTAGGCACCAGCTAGACCGGAAGTATAATAAGACGCTTCTTTTTGTCTTATCCATCAGAAGATGCTATTAAAATTATCCACATTCACGTAAGTCTCTCCCTGTAGCACTTATGGCCTATCTTGCAAACCACTCGTTACCACCATGTACACTGTCTTCGTCTGAAATGGTGGCACGTATATACAGAACAGCGCCAACACATGTTTTTTGTGATTTACGTCAGGGGCGGTAAACGCAATTGGAAGAACCAGGCCGCGTACTATTATGATTATATTTAGTTCGCAGACCAAATGTACGTGCGCTTCTATCGTCAGCGGGTGAATTAGTGCCAAATTTCCAAAATATGATTCAAAAGACATTAAAAAATGTTTCCTTTTCGTCTTTTGTCTCATATTCTCCAAACTTTGCTCGAAGTGTTTTATTTTCCTTAAATTATAATAAAGTACAACACATATAAATATATATATACATATATACGTGCACTAATACGTTTACATACGATTTACTTTAAAGACCTCTTGTACGCGGTGCTAGTTCTGGGTATCTATTGCCGCCTACTTTCCATTGCGTTGACCGATCCTGGTTTACGTTTTACGGTCCTTCGTCTGAAGTTGGTCGCACAAGAAAATCCGGTGCCGTACGCTGGTGACGTCTCATGGACGTGCCGGCCGTGCTCGCACCCATAAAGCCAACCAATCGCGTACAACCTGACGTGCTACTGAGGTGCGAGCTGGTTACGAACCGTCCACCTATCGGACCGCCGCTCGAGAAGCAGAAGTTTTTGACGTTGTCAAGATTAGTCTGTTTACGGAGAGTGTAGTATTTATCATTGTGAAAAAAGCCGGTATTGAACGCTATTTCAGAAAGTAATATTTTTTAAATATTTCAAATATCTCTGACAAGCTTCAAAGTTATTTATGTGTAGTTTTTGGATAACCTAATTTAAAAAAATATACATATAATTAAATAATACAATAAACCAAATAGTCAACGCCGCAAACTTCTGCTTCTCGAACGGCGGTTCAATATATAAACAGCACGTAATCACCTCGCAGCGCGACAGATCATACGTGATTGGTGGGCGCTAGGCGTGTGTGCACAGACGACTCGTGCGTGAGCCGTCTCCAGCATACTGCAGTCTGCATACGTGTTTTCTGGTGCGAACATCTTAACCAAGATTGGATGTCGACCTAACGTGTGAAGGTCAAACAATGTTTTGAATAGCACTTTCACCACTATACTGTATTTTGTTTTGAGAAGAATATACAACAATGTTAGTGAAAATAACATTGTATCAGATAACTTCTTATACTTTTATTCCATGAGCAATTCATGTAGCATGTAAAAAATGTATTCTCTAAAATGCAAGGAACGGATGATCATTTGTCGGAAAGCAAAAGAGTTTCACCTCGGGCCTAAGAAACCATAAAAACCCTCACAATTAAATAATTTATAATTTGGAGCGTATAAAAAAACATCTAAATTCTCATTGTAGTCAGACACTGTCAGTTTAATACATAGATCTTTTTAAAAAATTTTATTTTTTCAATTTTAAAATAAAAATTTCTCTGAAAATGCGTAAATTAATTAAAAAATTTAATTAAATAGGATCTTTTTTTCAACGAAATTTTAATTGTAAACGTATACATATTAAAATTTAGAAGATTTTTCCACCTTGATAAATTAAAAAGCTACAAATTCAGAATGACCAGTAAAATATCTAATAATATCCCAATGTTTTTTCTTGTTTTAAAAACTTCAAAAGTAAATAATTGATTAATAATTAATTAATTAAAATTAATTTACATCAAACAAAATATATAATATATATATATATATATATATATATATAATATATTAATATATTTATTATAATATTCATAATAATTTATAATGGGGTGAAATAACTCCAAATATTCAAACAAAAAAAAAATGATTAATTGGAAGTGTTTGAATCGTACCAAAATGAAATGTGAATATAAAAAATATAATGTATATTTAATTTATTAATTAAATGTAAAACTTAATTTAGTTAATTAAATTTGTCAAAATTTCATTCGTACAATTTCTAAATTGGGCTTTCAAATATTAAATAATTTATAGTATATTAGTATATCTATATAATGCATCTTGTAAATAGAAAGAGATACGTCAAAACGGAAAAAAACAGATTAACCTTCATAGTAATTTTTTATATAAATATTAATAATTAAATATAAGTAAAAAGAGAATGTGCATACATAAATATAAATAGCCTGGGAAATATACAAGGGATTAGGTTTTATGGGCGTTCTATTCTTGGACCCATAATAAAAGGATTATAATCCTTTTCGAAAAATTATCGAAAAATACTTTTTTCGATCCTAAGCTCTGGCGATTTCTGAACACTTTCTCGTAAATTCTAACTTTTCCTAGCGATTTTTGTCGAGAAATGTAACAAAAACGGTGAAGAATAGTCAGAAGTCCTGACTTCTTTTCTGACGATTCCTGACTTTCTTTTTAGTAGGGTATTTAAAAATAGGGTTCATTGTTTTAAACATATAGAAAGTTTAAATGATACAAAAAGTATAACAAGTCTTTAACAAGATGCAAGGTTTGAACTGCGACCTCTCTGTAGTACCCATCATTGCAATACATTAAAAAGAGGAAGAGAGACACTAGGAAAAATAGTTAATATAATATAATAGTTTATTATTTTTTTAAAATCTTAAATAGATTTTTTGGGCTACATTTCAATTCATTTTTATATGTATATTTTAATTTATTTTAGAGAAAAATATTTATCTTACTCATATTATCAATCTTCCAGCACTAATAAAACTCACAAAAAGTAAATGTGTACTGAACTTTCGACGCGAATATACAGTAATAAATTTAAAGTAAATTCGCATTAAATGAAAGATGTCAAAAAAATATTCGACGTTGAAGTAAGAAAATTCAATATCACTTGGGGCAGCATCAATTGTTGGTCCGGCACTGGTCATTTCTCACAAGCGGTAAGAATTTTGCTGGTTAGTATATAACGACCATTTCGACTAATATACCCAATGTGCGATATTATGCTTTGTATGTAGTAGTATTAAGTTAGGGTATAGAATTAGGTTTGTGTGCGTTAGATAAGTGAAGAATACGTTTCTCGTTTGTTAACCATGTGAAATGTAGAAACCTGTCCCTTATATATTATACACGAACATCGAAACCTCATAGAAAACTTTTAAACTCCCATTAAACGAGGACAAAAACGATAACATTAGAAAGTATTGAAACTGACACCGATTTCAAAATGTAACAACGGATACACGCCGATTGAAATAAATCCAAAAGTGCTCACCAAAACGGATACAAAAATTCTATCCTTTTGAATCCGCTCATTTCTATCCGTTTGAATACTTTTTTCATCCGTGCTTTCCTGTCCATTCATTCATGTCCTGTCATTAGTGTTTAACACCGGAAACTCGTATTTTTAATTTAAAAAATCATTATATTTTAAAGAATATTTAAAATATTTGAACAATATCAGGTAATGTTAATATTTTTCGTCAGAAATTGGTATTTTTTATCAAAAATTCAACGGATTGATTGTCTAAATATATGCTGTAAATTCTTCTATCATTTAAGATAATAGATACTATCAAATAGAAAAAAATGTATTAATATTATTGTTATACTTTAATTTAGAATTATTTTCGCGCAAAATTTTAAAAATTCCTTAGTTATCAAATCTAAATATTATAAACTACTGAAATCAAACTAAATCATAGGAATTTGAAAAAAACAACTTTCCTTAATTTGCACAACCTCTATATTTTAAAAAAACTGCAAATATTTCGATAAGAATATTTTACATCAAATCTCTTGGATGGCTTCAACTTACATTTATTATAATTTATTTATGAAAGTCAAGAAACATTTTGATCAGCATCATAATCTCAAAAAGAATCTTAAAACTAAAAATACTATCCTTATTTGAAAAATGTTAAAGATAAGAGATATTTTGGAAATATTGTTTATAAAATTTTTCCTTTTATCTCAATCTAGTCAAAACATTTGTCTGTTAGGTTTTTAAAATTTTTGAAATTAAGGTTGTCACATATGAACGGTTGAACAAGAAACAAATCTAATACACATAATATTGAAAAAGTTATCTCGTGTAACTTAAAGTAAAAACATTTTTTAAGATATATATGTAAATTCAAAGTCAAAAGTTTACCTAAAACTCATTTTTAGAATGTAACTGCAAAATCTAAATTAAATCTAAGTTTTAAATTAAGAGCATTTAAATTTAATCATTTCGAATTAAAACGCTTTTACTTGAAGATTTTCTATTATTTTATAATTTGATCGTTTTCAAAACTAAAACTTCAAATTAAAAAGCGTATAATTCTTGAGCCTTATCGTTTAAATTCCAAAATTTAATATCTATATTCTCAACAAGACATAGATAAACTTATCGTTTCAGCTTTCGCATCTTTAAAATGTGATTTTATCACATTGTGTTCATGGCTTCAGAAAGATTCTTGCAGGCAAGAACTTCTTCTTCTAAATCCATTATTTGATTCCTGAAAAAATAGATGGAATTTTATTTATATTTTTAGTTTTCAGAAAAAAATGGGTTATTCAGATATTAATAAATGTATATAAGTAAAAGAAATTATTTTTTTAATTTAGATTAAGGATATAATGTTATAATATAGAATTCAGGGGAAAACATTTATTTCATTAATCACTAATAATTAAATTGCCATTTTTCAACAATTTTATTGTATTATTTAATACAAATAATTATTTCTTAAACCACCACTTACTAAAAAAGACAAATTTTGAACAAAAAAAATTATTTTTTAACCGCAAAAACCGAAATTTTCCACAACGTAGTTATATTTTTAAGCAACAAAAAATGAATTATTAAATAATATAATAAATCTGCAATCAACAAAATGAATTTTTAATCCGATAGCTGTATTTGAAATCCAAAAGATGAATTTTCTACCAAAAATGTCGTATTTTCCACAAAATAGTTAAACAGCTATCGAAAAAGATAAATTGTCGACAAAAAATGGAATAGGTAAATGTTCACTTAAAAAAAAAAGTTAATAATAAAAATAATTATCATTTAACGAAATTATTTCTCAAAAAAACCAGATTACTTATTTTTCTACCACAAAAGATTGATTTTTCAATCAAATCTTGATTTTTTAAAGAAAATTTCATTTATATTTTTCACCAAATAAATGACTTTTCAAACAAAAAAAAATGAATAAGTCACAAAGAAAATGAATATTCTACCACAAAATAGAAAAAAAGGATAGAAATTGAGAACCAAATAGCCGAATTTTTGATTGTAGAAGATGAATATTATACCAAACATGGAATAGTTACATTTTCAATTAAAGAAATGCATTGAAAAAAAATCGAATTTTAAATAAAATAGTTAAATTTTCTACCAAAAAGATTGAATTTCTATAAAAAAATATAAATTTTTCACAAAAAATGGAATAGCTAAATTTGCAGTAATTTTTTTTTAATATACAAATAAATAACTTTTTACAACAAAAAAAAAGAATTTTGCACAAAATTGCTAAATTTTCAACTAAAAATATGAAGTTTCGACCAAGGTTATTAAGGTTCTAACAAAAAACACGATTTTTAATCCCAAAAATACGAATTATCGACCAAAAGAGGAATTTTCAACAAAAAATATGATTTTTCAACCAAAAACTTTAATTTGATACCAAATTGTTGAATTTCTAAACCGAAAAGATAAATTTTTTACATAAACTGGATGTCCAGCGATTTCTAAGAACGAATTTTAAGGTCTTGCCAGGTTTTCCAAGTCAAGAAATTAAGTTTTTCCAGGTATTCTTTATTTTAAATCAAATAATTAAATAACCGTTTTTTATACATGTAAAAAATGAAACATTTTATTGTTTTATTGGTCAATACTTTCTAAGGCAAACAGAATTATAAATAAACGAATTCTTCACTTTTTTGCGAACATAAGTCGACTTTGTGAAATCTTCAGAAATATTTTTAAATCTTTTTATTTATAACATTTAAATAAAAGATTTCAAAAAAATATTCGACGTTGAAGTAAGAAAATTAAATATCACTCAGGGCACCATCAATTTTTGGCCCAGCACTGGTCGTTTCTCACAAGCGGTGAGAAATTTATGATCTTTTGACATTTTTGTCTTAAAAAATGTAAGATCTATGAAATTGTTTAAAATCTTTGAAATTTTTTTGAAATCTTTCTTCATCTTTGTTCGTAAAAACTTTTGTGTTAATTTGAAATCGTTGAAATTTTTTGAAATATTCTCAAATTTCTTGAAACAATTTGAAATTTTGAAATCTTCCGAAATCTTTGACATCTTTTTAAATTGTTGAAATATTTTGAAATCCTTATAAATTTTTTGAAACACTTGTGAAATCTTTCCTACATCTTAGTATTTATTTGATCACTGCAATATTTGAAACTTTTGTGAAACATTTTGAAATTTTCTAAAAATTTTGAAATGATTTAAAATTTTTGAAATCTGGCGTATTGTACTCTTTTTGAAAATTTTGAAATATATGTAAAATCTTTCTCAGACCTTTTGTATTCATTTAAAAAAAATTAAAATATTCGAAATCTTTGTGAAATATTCTAAAGAAATTTGAAATGATTTCAATTTTTGGAAATGTTAGAAAACCTTAGAAATCTGATTTAACTTTTTTAAATATTTCAAATCCTTTAAATCTTCTGAAAGTTTTGTAATCTTTAGAAAATTTTTATGAAACATTTGTGAAATCTTCTTTATTAATTTGAAATCATTCAAATACTCGAAATCCTTGAAATCTTTGTGTGATGTATGAAATTTTTGTATTATAAAATCTTTGAAATCTTTTGAAATCTTATAAACAAATTTGAGATTGCTTAAAATCTTTATAATATGTTGAAATCTTTTAAATCTGGTGCAGTGCGCCTTTTTAGAAATCTTTGAATTTAAAATTTGTCTGAAATATTTGCATTCATTTGAAATAATTCAAACATTTAAAAACCTTTAAAATTTTAGGCAAAATCTTTGAAATTTTTGTGAAATCTTATCTATACGCCTTTTTTAAATCCTTGAATCCTTTTTAAGTCTTTTAAAATCGTTAACTCTTTTTAAAATTTTTAAAATCCTTTTAAATATTATGAATCTATGAAATATTTTGAATTATTTATAATTATTTTGTAACTCTTTGAAATTCGGTGTATGCTCAAAGCCCTAGTCGTCCACCCCTCGAAAACTGTTTTAAAAGCCAAAAAAACATTCAAATTCAAGGTTCTCGTAAGAAATTAACAGAGATTTCCAGGTTTTCAAGGTCTTCAAGGTTTCTAAATTGAAAATATTAATCAATGCATTAAAGTTTTGTTTAAATTATATCATTTTAAGCAATTTTAACTTAGAAACATTAAAAATTGAACGCTTACATGTTTTTTATAAACTGAAAACTTCTTAAATTAAGTTATTTTTAATTTAAATAGTGTAAAAAAATTTTTAACGCTTCAAAATTTTATTTTAAAATCTTGAAATATTTACATGTTGTTCCACATTAAAACAAAATTAATTATTATTTATATTTTTTTCAGAACTTTTAAACATCTTTTAAAAGGATTCGAATTTTTTCTGAACATTTTTTTAAATCCTGTCAAATTGAAAAAAATGCTTTAAAATCGGCCATATTCATTTTTATAATTTTGTAAATCTCTCTAAATATTTAAAAATATTCTCTAAAAAACTTCGAAACACCAAAATTTTGTTACGAATAGCTGGATTTTGTCGGTACACGTAGACACTTGTTTTAAATTATTTGAAATTTTTAATTAATTTTGAGTCGATTCAAAACTTCAAAATATTTCATCAATTTGGCTCACATATTAAATTGTTTTATATAGAAAAATTAAAATTGTATCGTTCGAAGTTTAGTTTTCTTCTTTGGTATCAAATATTTAATTTATAGTTACTAATTTTAAATTAACAGACAGATATTTCGAAATATTAGTTCATTTTTCCTTTTCTTAATTGAAATTTTTTTAATGGAATGGTTTAAAAATGGAATATTTTAGACGATAATAATATTTGAAATTTAATATAAAAAAACCTTCGATTATAAATATATTATTTGGAAGTTATTTTAAAATAGAAAATTGTTTATAAAGTTTCCATCGGTCGTTTTCAAGACTTTCAAATTAAAACAGTTTAATTTTTAAAGTTAAAGTCTAGAAATTTTAAAATTGTGAAATTATTCTGAATCGTCTTGTAAAATAAATTATTATTCACTTTTTCATTCTTAAAGTAAAATTCTATTGTTAAAATAAATAATTAATTTATATTCACAGCTGATCAAATAAAAATGTTTTGTATCCGAATTGAAGCATATGCTTAAAAATTAAAAATCTAAAATAGAATAGAATGATATTATAATTGATAAAAACACAAATTCAACCGATTGAAATCAAAGTTGGACAAAATTTGTATTAAAAAAATGTAAAAATTCCCGGTTTTCCGGTCCAGCGGCCATCTTGTTATGAAAAGTAGCACCAAGTCCTTAAAAATAAATAAAAAATAGAGAACCAACCCTCAGAAACCATTCTGCTCTCTATTCCCTTTCGCCGTTCTTCTTAAATCCTTGTAAATCGTCAAAAAATGATGTTTATATGAAATTCCATCAGTCTCAAAATTCAAACTCGGTGTTCCTCCCGAGAACGGATTCTTCTCAAAAGCCTCATATTCCACCGATTTTCCCAAGAGCTTTTTGATATGTTTGTGCTCCTCCTTCGCCACTTTTTCCACATCACTCGTGAATGCAAACGGTGCAACAAAGTTGGCAACACTTCGCAACGATTCCACCTCTTTTTTCCCTTGAATTTGAAATCCAATCACCAAACTTGGTTTCGAAAACGATTTCTCCTCCGCGAACTCTTTATATCCCAAATTGCACAACTCAAAGACGATTTGCCTCTCCTTCTCCACACAATTCTCACACAATTTCGGACTTAAATTTTGCCTCACGAATTCTGGACCAAGAAGCACTACTTTTAGTGCGGTCACTTTCGGCATCCAGTGAAAAAGTGTCTCCCAGAACAGGTATGTGTCCAAATCCTCAACTTTGGCACCAATAACGTGGATAATTAATTCCCTTTTCTGTGACCGTTCAAGTTTTTCCAAAGCTCGGAAAGCACTCAGAGGTTTTACAAATAAATCTGCGATTTCGAGACGTTGCATCGTACTCATCTTACCCGTTGACTCCCTCGGGAAATACATTTCCAGAAAACTGTTCATTGAATCAGGAGATTTTTCGAAATACGGAATGGATTTAAGTGGCGATTCTTTAATCACAGAAATCACAGTGTCAGGATCTAAATATTCCACCAGTTCTTCAGATTCTGAATTTTTCTTCCTATCCGCGTTTTTCTTTGACTCTTTTTTCTCCTTATCAGAATTCTTCTTCGCTTCCGAATCAGCACGAAGCTTCTCCAGGGCGATACTGTGACAGAGTTTGAATTCCGGGCACTTTTCATCGTGGACTTTCTCGCGAAGATCTTTGTGTTGTGGGCAAAAACTGGCACTGGGGCACTTTGGACAATTGACAAGTTTGTACTGATCGACATCGTGGCAAATGAGACAGGATCGAGGAAATTTGATGACCCTTTCCTCGTGAGGGGTGAGTTTTCGAAAAAGCTTCTTGGTGACGAGGTTGATGAGTCCGAGTTTCGCGTTCACCCACGATTCCTGCTTTCGGTTTCGGGCATCTTTGAGAACGTCATTCCTTCTCCGAGCTTCCATGAGGGCTTTGCAAAAATCCTTGTGGGAGGGCCAGTGCTCGACCTGATGTTCTTTTCCGCAGTATGAGACCATTTGGCATTTTGAGCAACGCTGAAGGCGTTTCTCGGAATCCATACATCCGCAGATTTGGCAAGCGTTCGGGAAGAAAAAATTGGAATTGTCATTCTGACTCTCCTTCCAATACTCTTCTTTTTCGTCAATATAGTCCTTGTAGAGGAAATCGCCACGACGGTTGAGAAGTATTTCCGCGAGGAGTCCATCCAAAAAAGCCATTTTCGGAATGATATTCTTGGTTAGGTTTAGTCGTTTTGAGTTTCGCAACTTTTTTTTTACACTTGAGAGAGTAGACTGAATTTATGGACAAATTAATAAAAAATAAATAAAAATGAAGCAGCGCTGCACTTACACTAATGTGACTTGAATTTACTGTGAAGTACTGAAGATATTTATCTTTGTCACCGGCAGGAGATTGCAAGACATATGAGCTGGGCAGTGCTGCCAATAATAATGTGCAGAAAAATAACAAAAATAAATAAGCTGATTAAAACAAAGAAAAATTAAGTAATGAAATATAAAAACACCACAGAAAAATTAGAAAACATTATATGTTTAGAATTTATCCGTGTATTTCTAATTCTAAATTCTAAAAGAGAGAACATATATTCAAAGTTTCAAATTTCGCGCACTTTCAGCGTGTAATTTAAATTTGGCAACGTTGCATTTTTTTTAACATATCAGATGTCTTCTCACAGAATTCGAAGTTGTATTCATCCTTTTCATTGTTTTGATTTGCTTTTAAGATTATAGTTACAGTTCCGGAGACAATATCTCCCAGTATAAATATTAATATTTAATATTAGACATGTTAGGATTATTGCAGATAGAATAATATTAAAAAGTGAAAGTCTGGTGTAAAAAGATCTATAATTTGTCAAAAAATGTTACGTCCAATTTCGACTTTAAGGTTATCGGAAATGGCTATGGAAAATTTGCGTAGAAATGGATATTTATACCTAGAAGATATTTTGGATAATCCAGGTAATGCGTTTATACATTTATATTTTTAACGTGAAATTTTAAATACGTAGAAATATTAAAAATAAGAATTCTGTAAACATGCAGATTTAGTTTTTTAGAGATAAGAATTTTTTGAATTAAACGTAATTTATGGACGCAGGCTGCTCCAATTTGCGTAACTATTTTTCCATCATTTATCGTATACAGAAATTAAGTTAATAAAACTAATGTTTAAATTGTCAAGAATTAAATGCATGGTTACTGAAAATAAATGCAGATGAACAAATTATGATTTAGAATTTAACCGTTCAAAATGTTGTCGTTTTAAATTTAAATTGTTCCGAATTGTAGAAATTTATATTAAAATCGTTTAAAGCAAACTAATTGTAAAATAGAATAGGTTAAAATTGGAATAATTCTGCGTTAACCAAATTCAAAACAGTTATGTCTTAAATTGAATATATCAGAATTGCATAAAGTTGTATTTATAATTTAAGCGTTCGACGTTTTATAATTTTAAATTAAAATCCTTTTATTTAAAATAATTATATAATATAAAAGGTTAATGGTATTTAGAATTTAAGTGTTCAAGATTTCGTCGTTTCAAATCTCAACTTTTCTACATTATGCAGTTTTCAATTTAAATTCTTCGTTGCTGATTAATTGTATGGTAGGAAAAGTTAAAATTGGAATATTTTCATGGTAGCAAACTACAAAAGTTTTAGTTTTTTATTTAAATAATTCAGAATTCTATAAATTTTGAATCGAGATTTTTTTTAAATTACAAAATTGTAAATTAAAACCCTTTATTGTATGAATTTGTATTTAGAATTTAAGCGTACATCATTATTGTCTTCAAATCTAAATTTTTTTAAATTATACAATTTTAAATAAAAATGCTTTATTGCTAAAAAGTTTTATAATAGAAAAGGTTAAAATTGGAATAACGTCATATTTTGCAAATACCAAATAATCAGGATTTAATTTAAATAATTCATAATTTTGTCGTTAGAAATATAAATTTTGCAAAATTATGTATTGAAAAGGTTCAAATTGGAATGTTATTTTAAAAAACTTAAAAATTATTTATTTTTGTATTTATATAATTCAAAAGTGTATAAATTTAGATTTAGAATGTAACTGTTCAATATTTTGTCGTTTCAAATATTTTGTCCTTTCAAATCTAAATTTTTCAAAATTTCACAATTTAAAAAAAATCCTTTATTGCTAAATAATTGTATAATAGTAAAGGTTAAAATAGGAACAATGGCACGTTAACGAAACTTAAAACAATTTGTTTTTTAATTAAATAATTCTGAATTGTATAAATTTGGATTTCGAATTTAAACATTCAATATTTTGTTGTTTCAAATCTCAGTTTTTCTACGTTATAGTTTTCAATTAAAATACTATAATGCTCAATAATTCCATAATGGAAAAGGGTGAAATAGGAAGTCATCTTAAAAAGCGTCAAAAGTTTTAATTTTTTAATTTAAATATTTCAAAATTGTATAAGTTTCGATTTAGAATTTAAATGTTCAACATTTTGTCGTTTCTAATCTAAATTTGTCAAAATTATTCAGTTTTAAATAAAAAATCCTTTATTATTAAATAATTGTATAATAAAAATGTTAAAATTGGAATAATGTAATATTGAAAAAATTCCAAACAATTTATTTTTAATTTCAATCATTCAAAATTGTATAAATTAGGATTTAGAATTTATGCGTACATTATCTTGTCGTTTCAAATATAAAATTTTTTAAATTATACTATTTTAAATAAAAATCTTTTATTGCCATATGATTTTATAATAGAAAAGGTTAAAATTGGAATAATGTCATGTTTTCGAAAGTTCAAACAATTTTGTTCATTTTAAATAATTCAAAATTTTATAAATTTGGATCTAGAATTTACGCGTTCAACATTTTGTCGTTTGAAATATATATTTGTAAAAACTATACATTATTCATTCAAAATCCTTTAATCCTAAATAATTGTATAATCGAAAAGGTTAAAATGGGAATGTGATATTTTAAAAATTCCAAACAATGTAGTTTTAATTTTAATCATTCAAAATTTTACTATTTTGGATTTAAAATTTAAACGTTCAACATTTTGCGGTGCCAAATCTAGATTTTTCCGAATTAAACAATTTTAAATTAAAATCCTTTATAGCTAAATAATTTTTTAATGAAAAAGATTAAATTGGAATGTCGCGTTTTTTCAAAATTCCAAGCAATTTGGTTTTCATTTAAATAATTCAAAATTGTATGAATTTAGATTTAGAATTTAAGCATTCACCATTTTATCGTTTAAAATATACATTTTT
>JAAAKG020142324.1:15870-33838 GCA_010014905.2 Druon quercuslanigerum
TATTTTAAAAATTCTAAATAATTTAGTTTTAATTTTAATAATTCAAAATTGTACTAATTTGGATTTAAAATTTAAACGTTCAACATTTTGCCGTTCCAAATCTAGGTTTTTCCGAATTACACAATTTTAAAGTAAAATACTGGTTAAATAAATCATTAATAAAAAAGATAAAATTAGAATGTCGTGTTTTTTTCAAAATTCCAAACAATTTGGTTTTCATATAAATAATTCAAAATTGTATGAATTTAGATTTAGAATTTAAGCATTCACCATTTTATCGTTTAAAATATACATTTTTCAAAATTTCACAATTTTAAATTAAAATCCTTTATTGCTAAATAATTGTATAATATGAAAGGTTAAAATGGGAATAATTTGATATTGTAAAAATTCCAAACAATTTAGTTTTAATTTTAATAATTTAAAATTTTACTATTTTGGATTTAAAATTTAAATGTTCAACATTTTGCCGTTCCCAATCTAGATTTTTTCGAATTACACAATTTTAAAGTAAAATCCTTTATTGTTAAATAATTCATTAATAAAAAAGATAAAATTAGAATGTCATATTTTTTCCAAAATTCCAAACTATTTGATTTTCATCTAAATAATTCAAAATTGTATAAATTTAGATTTAGAATTTAAGCGTTCACCATTTTATCGTTTAAAATATAAATTTTTCAAAATTTCACAATTTTAAATTTAAATCCTTTATTGCTAAATAATTGTATAATAGAAAAGGTTGAAATGGGAATAATGTGATATTTTAAAAATTCTAAATAATTTAGTTTTAATTTTAATAATTCAAAATTGTACTAATTTGGATTTAAAATTTAAACATTCAACATTTTGTCGTTCCAAGTCTAGATTTTTCCGAATTACACAATTTTAAAGTAAAATACTTTATTGTTAAATAATTCATTGATAAAAAAGATAAAATTAGAATGTCGTGTTTTTTTCAAAATTCCAAACAATTTGGTTTTCATCTAAGTAATTCAAAATTGTATGAATTTAGATTTAGAATTTAAGCGTTCACCATTTTGTCGTTTCAAATCTAAATGTTTCAAAAGTTTACAATTTTAAATAGAAATCCTTTTTTGAAAAGGTAAAAAAGGTTCAAATTGGACTCTTGTAATATTTTTAAAATTCCAAACAATTTACTTTTAATTTCAATGATTCAAAATTGTATAAATTTGGATTTAAAATTTAAACGTTAAGCATTTTGACGTTTTAAATCTAAATTTTGCAAAATTTCACAATTTTACATGAAACTCCTTTACTGCTAAATAATTGTATAATAACACAGCTTAAAATTGGAATTTTGTCAAATTTTCAAAATCCCAATTAGTTGTGTTATAATCTAAATATGTCAAAATTGTTTAAATTTGGCTTTAGAATTTAAACTTCCAAATTTTTTGCTTCAACAAATTATTACAATTTTTAATAAAAAATATGAATCTTCAACTAAAAAAGCTAAATTTTCAACCAAAAATACACTTTTGTTGAATTAAACAAATATTTTTTCGATACAAATAAAATTTATTTTAATCAAACACACTACTGTTTAACTCAAACGAATTTTATTTGAATCAAAGAAATTCTATATTTGAAATAGGGGCAAAAAATATTTGTATGAAAGTGATTGAATTTTCAAAACAATAAGACGAATTAAAAAAAAAACAGTTGAATTTTCATCCAGGAAGATTTATTTTTTATCAAAAAGGCAAATTTGCAACAAAATTCATGAAAATAGTTAAATTTTCATCCCAAAAAGATAAATTATCAAGAAAAAAGTTAAATTTCGAATAAAAAAGAAAGATCTTTAACAAAATTGTTGTATTTTCAACAAATTATTACAATTTTTAATAAAAAATATGAATCTTCAACTTAAAAAGCTAAATTTTCAACCAAAAATACACTTTTGTTGAATTAAACAAATATTTTTTCGATACAAATAAAATTTATTTTAATCAAACACACTACTGTTTAACTCAAACGAATTTTATTTGAATCAAAGAAATTCTATATTTGAAATAGGGGCAAAAAATATTTGTATGAAAGTGATTGAATTTTCAAAACAATAAGACGAATTAAAAAAAAAACAGTTGAATTTTCATCCAGGAAGATTTATTTTTTATCAAAAAGGCAAATTTGCAACAAAATTCATGAAAATAGTTAAATTTTCAACCCAAAAAGATGAATTTTCAACAAAACAGTGGAATTTCGATTTAAAAAGAAAAAACATACCTTCATAATTTATTAATCACAATCTTGGTCGAAAACATTTACATATTTTTAAAAATACATAAATGTTCAACTGAAATAGGTGAATTTACACCCAAAAATGAAATATGTAGTTTAATTTACAGTTAAGAATTTAATTATTTTGAACCAGAGAAAAATACGAATTTTCAACTGAATAGTTAAATTTTCGGTCCGATATGAATTTACAACTAAAATTATAAATGTTTACATAAAAAATGCCTTTATAACAAAGTAGTTCGAGTTTTAACCAAATAATTGAACTTTCATCCCAAAAGATGAATTTTAAACGAAAAATGTAATAGCTGATGAATTTTGAAGAAAATTGTATAATTTTCAACAAAATAATTAAATTGAATATTATTAATATAATTAATTGTCAAATATAATATTAATATACCCTGAAAGTAAACTTTCATCTATTTAAAAAAAATAAACAATCTATTTATTTAGTTTTCTGAGAACTTAAAAACTAAAAGAAAACATGATAAATAAAAGACTTCTACTACAATAAAAACGAAAACAATATTGTAGAAGCGCTATATCAGATCAGAAATATAATCCCTTAAAATTGGCATTTGAAGTTATTCACGGTTTTTTTTCTAGTTTCAACAAGAAAGCTGAAAATTTATTTTGCTTTTCAGAATCGCACAAATTTCTGGAAAAGAAGGAATTGGACATTATTATGCATGTGCCGAAAACTGTTACTGCTCTACAGCGTTTGCAAGTAAGTCATTTTTTATATAATTTTTTATATAATAATAAACAAATTGGCATATCAAAACTTACTTTCAATTTTTTTTTAACTAAACCACTTTTTAAAACTTTTTTCAATCAAATTCTTGCCATGCAATCAGGAATGATAAAAAATATATACTCTTCTTTTTTTATAGATCCTTCACTGTATAACATTCTTGTTACTAATTAATTTGCCTTGCATTTGTATTTCTTCTTCTTTTATACGCTTCCTCCTGACAATTGTATTTCTAGTTACAAATTTTTTTAATTTGCTTGCAAATTCACCAATTCTGATAAAAAGTCATATTTTTGGGTTGAGAATTCAACTGTTTTATCGAAACTGTAACTAATTCGTTTAAAACTATTTTTCTTTTTGTTAAAAATTAATTTTTTAACTGGAAATGTAACTACTCTATTTTGGGGGATTTGATTTTTTTAAATTGAAAATACAATTACTTGCGTAAAAGATAAACCACTACAACAAAAAATTTTTTATTGAAGATTCATATTTTTAATAAGACATTCACCTCTTTGATTGAAACTTCAATTCCATTATTTGAAAATTAATTTGCTTTAACTGAAAAATTAACTGTTTTAGTTCAAGATTCATCATTTTAATTTAAATTTTAGCTACTTGATTAAAAGTTAAAATACTTCGTTAAAATTGAATTTTTTAAAATGATAGTTTAGCTCTGGTTGAAAATTTACTTATTTTGTTGAAAATGATTTTTTTTTTGTTTAAAATAAAGATTTTATCAGAAAATGTAACTTTCATTTTGGGTTAAAAATTAATCTCTGTTAGTTGCAAATTCGTCTTTTTGTCAGGAAACTGATATTGATGATTTGAAATTTCCTCTTTTTAGTTAAAAATGAAACTATGTAGTTGAAAATTAACTTTTTTGTTTGGAAATTTATATTTTCGAGTTGAAAATGCAAATGTTTAGAGAAAATCGTTATTTTTGGCATTGAAAGTTGAACAATTTAGATGAAGTTTTTTTTCCTGACTGAAAAATCATTATTTGTAGAAAATTAGTATTTTTGGTTGAAAAATGTATCGTTTTAGTTGCAAATTTATCCCTTAGGTTGAAAATTGGATTATTTTGTCAAAAATTCGTGGTATTCGTAACCACGTAGAAATTTAATATTTTTTGGTTGAAATATCAACTTATTATGTTTTTTTGAGAATTTACTTTTTTTTAAGTTGTAAACGGTTTAAAAAATTTAACGGTTTTTTTTTAGTTCAAAAGTTAAGTTTTCGACGGAAAATGTAACGTTTCCATTTTTTTTTGAAAATTGATCTTTGCTGGTTGCAGTCTTTTTCGTTAGGAAAATATAATCATTGATTTAAAATATTTTTTTTTATGAATAAATGCAAATGTTTGGTTGTAAATTTGGATGTCATTTTTTTTGACTGAAAAATCTTTATTTGTTGAAAATTCATCTTTTTGGTTGAAAATTGACTATTTTATTTTAATTTGTTCATATTTTTGTTTAAATCAATTTTTGTATTAAAATTTTAACTTTTCTATTTTTAGTTAAAAGTTCAACTATTTCTTTCAAATTTAATTTTTTTTTGTAGAAATTTTATACTTTTTGGTTGAAATATCAACTATTACATTGTTTTTGAAGTAAAATCGTCTGTAAAATTTTGATACTCGGATCAGAATAGTTGTTTTAGTTCAATTTTTTTCTTGAATGATTTATTTGAAATTGGTTATTTTTTTGTTATCAAACTAATTTTTTTCTATTAAGTAACGCAATATTTCACGAGCTAATTTTTTTTTAAACTGGAAATTGCACTTTTTCTAGCGATCCGCAGGTTTTTTGCCTGTTACAAATTTTAGGTTCTTGTAACTTTGAGATTGTCAAATTCCACATTTTATTCCTCGGAACTGGATAAATTTTTCTAATCACTTTTTTTGCCCTCAGTTCAGTCAAACTTCAAATCAGGGCCGAACTTTTGTTTTTCTTTGAATGGTCATTTCGAATTTACAGTCTGTTCTTTCGCAAATAAGTTAAAAATAGTTTTAACAACGTTTTGAAAATTCCCATTAACAAAAGAATATTTATTTTTAAATGAAGAAAGAGTCTCAAAGAGACACAATAGCGACTGACAGCCAATGTCTAAACGACATTTTAGACGGTGGATTTCAATGTGGAACGATCACTGAATTATGTGGAGTTCCAGGATCCGGAAAAACACAAATCTGGTAAATTTTTATGAAACTAGCATACATGCAAAAATGTTCTTTAATGGGCCATCCATAAATTACGTTACTAATTTAAAGAGGAGAGGGCACTGAAAGTAACGTTACGATATTAATTAACATGTTTGGGCAAAAATGATTTTAAAAAAATTTTTAACAAAAGAAAAATGTTTAAGATTAAATTATTTTGCTGAAAATGTATTGTTTTTGTTAGGAAGTCATATTTTTTAATTAAAAATTCTTCTACTTGCATGGAAAATGAAGTGCTTTGTTAAAAAATTTAACTATTCCTTTTTTATAAATTAAATCTTCTTAGTTAAAAAATCATCTTTTGGGTTGAACTCTTTTGTTGAAAATTCTTTTGCTGTTTGTTAAAGATTCATTATTTTGTTCAAAAATTCATCTTTTCGGCTGAAAATGTAAGTGTTTTGTTAAATATTCGTAGTTTTTTACAATTAGGAATTAATTTTTTCAACTGAAAATGTACTTCTTCCATTTTTTGTTAAACATTTATCCTTTTTAGTTGAAAATTTCACTTTCTCGTTAAATATTCATGTATATCGTTGTAAATTCCTTTTTTTTACAGAAAATTGATCTTCTTGGTTGACAATTTATCCTTTTTGATAGAAATTTGACCGATAATCCTTTTTGGTTAAAAATTTAAATGTCCTTTTGAAAATTAACCTGTTTTGGTTGAAGATTCAACTATTCTGTTGAAGCAGTTTATTTTTTTGTTAGAAATTAAACTACATACTTGCTTTAAAGTTTAACTACGTTTTAAATAATTGCTGCAATTGATTTATGATTCTAGTTAAAAATTGATAGTTTTTTTTTTAGAAAATTCGTTTGTTTTGCTTGGAAATTCCACATTTTGGTAGAAAATTTAACTATGTGGCTAAAAATTCGTCTTTTTCGTTGAATTAAAAATTTTGAAAATTCAATTTTTGGTTCATGTTAAATCTTTCCTAGTTGAAAATTCAACTACATGATTCAAAATTCATCTTTTTAGAAAGTCAATCTTCTTGGTTAAACAATTATTTCTTGGTAAACGCTTTTGTTGAAAAATCAATGTTTTATTAAAGATTCATAATTTTGTTCAAAAATGAGACTTTTTGGTTGAACAATTAATCTTTTTGTTTGAAAATGTTAGTGCTTTCCTAAAAATTCGTCTTTTTTTGACATTAAGAATTATTTTTTTTACTTAAAAATGTATCTATTCCATTTTTTGTCTGGTTCAAAATTCATGTATTTCGTTGTATATTCTTTTTTTTCTGCAGAAAATTAATCTTTTCGGTTCATAGTTTCTTCTTTTTGGTAGAATAAATGTAATTTGTAATTTAAATGTTGTCTTGGTTTAAAGTTTAACTAATTTTTAGAAAATTAATACAATTTATTTATTACTTTAGTTAAAAATTTATAGATTTTTTAAGAAAATTCATCCCATAGGCTTGGAAATTCCACAATTCGGTAGAAAATTAAAATAGTTGGTTAAAAATTCGTCTTCTTTCGTTAAATTCAACAGGTTGAAAATTCGTTTTGTTTATAAATTAATTTTTTAACACAAAAATGATGAAAATTCAATTTTTAGTTAAATTTTTTGTTGAACATGTATCTTTTTTAGTTGAAAACGTCACTTTCTGGTTAAAAATTAATGTATTCCGTAGTAAATTCGTTTTTTTTTTGTGAGGATTCAACTATTCTGTTGAAGATTTTTTTTTTTTTGTGAAAAATCAACTACTTAATTTAAAGTTTAGCTAACTTTAAAAAATTTGCTACAATTGACTGATCGTCTTAGTTAAAAATTCATCGATTTTTCGAAAATTCGCCTGTTTGGCTTGGAAACTTCACAGTTTACTAGAAAATTAAACTATTTGATTACAAATTCTTCTTTTTTATTTAATTAATCAGGTTGAAAATTTTTTGTCTTTTTAAATTATTTTTTTAACCTAAAATGATGAAAATTCAATTTTTGGTCCAAGAAATATCTTTCTAGCTGAAAATTCAACTATTTGGTTAAAAATTCATCTTTATTGATTGCAAATTGTTGGAGAAAATTATTATTATTATTATTTTTATAAAATAAATCTTGTTTAAAAAAATCATTTCTTGGGCTGAACCCTTTTGTTGAAAATTCAGTTTTTTTGTTAAGATTCTTCATTATGTTTGAAAACGTGTTTTGTTGAAAATTCTTTTCTTTTCAATGCAAAATTAAATTTCTTACCTGATAATGTACATATTTCGTTTTTTGTTCAACATTATCTTTTTTAGTTGAAAATTTCACTTTCTGGTTAAAAATTCATGTATTTCGTCATAAATTCGTTTTTTTTTGCAAAAAAATTAATCTTCTTGGTTGATAATTTATCCTTTTTGATACACATTTAATCTTTAATTGTTTTTTATTTTCAAAATTCAAATGTCCAGTTGAAAATTAATCTGATTTTGTTGTGCATTTAGCTAGACTGTTGAAAAATCAAATACTTGGTTTAAAGAAAATTAACTTTTTGGTTAAAGATTCAACTTGTCAGGTTGAAAGTTTAACTTTTAATCTTTTTTGTTTCAATATTTTGAACATTTGTTGAAAATGCATCTGTGTATGTTGAAAATTCAACTGTTTTTGGTTGGATTTTAATTTTTTTGGTTGAAAATTGTTAACCATTTGGATGAAAATGCACCTTTGTATGTTGAAAATTATTATTTGGGTTTTAACTGTTTAGTTAAAAATTATTTTTTTTTTATTTGCAAATTTGTCTATCTTGGTTTAAAATAATAATCAAATATCATGTATTTATATAATTTTTATTAAAAATAGAGGGGAAGGCTAAAAAGAGCACAACATTGATAACATAGTTTATGGATGATCCCTCAGAATAGGAAAAATAAATTATATTCACCTTAAAGTTAAAAGTGTTTAAGTAGAATCTTTATTCAGTTTTTTTATTTTCTATTAAATACTAATTTTTTATTATATTTAAGTTTTCAGCTTTGTATTGCTGCTCAATTAAGTAAACGTTATGGACACTTAAACGAAAAAGTTATTTACATCGATACGAGAAACGAATTTTCGCCCTTACGAATTCGAGGTAAGGATCACATCTTAAATTTACTGAATACTTGAGAAGATCACAACTTTTAGTACTTTAATATTAATTTGGACTAATTTCATTCAATTTTTTTATATAAAAGTATTAAATACTCAGCAACATTTTTGACACAAGGTAACAAAACGGACGAAAGGGTACTTTTTTCGCGCTCAAAGGGTAAAAAATTCAGTATAAATTTCAAAGATTTCAGAACAATTCAATTTACATTCAAAAGAATTAAAATGAATTGGGAAACATTTTTAAAAATTTTAATAAATCCATTTATTTCCGTAAAACTGAATGAAATTTAGAGAAATTTAAGATCAAAGAGATGAATTCAATGGAATTTATAAAAATAGAAGGTGAATTTTAAAAAAATTAAGTGAATTTAAAATAATTTGAAAAAAAAACCTAATTGAATTCTGTAACTTTGAAATAAGCTTAGAAAAATTCAAGAGAGTTTAAAGGATTTGATGTAATGTCTAAGAATTCAAGGTGAGGTAAATAAACTTTAGGATGAATTAAATAAAAACTTTTAAAAAATAAAAAAAAACTCACTGAATTAAGTACAATTGAGTGAATTTAGAAGGATTCAAGTAAATTAAAAAAACTCTACTAATTTCTAACACAAGAAGTGACTGATGATTATCAAAAAATTAAAGGTAAATTCCAAAAAATTCAAATAAATTGGAAAAATTTAAAAATCTAGAAAAAAATTTAATTAATTACAAAAAATTTTGAGTGAGCTTAGAGAAATTTGAAAGAAATGAAAAGAATTACATGAAATTCATTAAAAATCAACCTGAATTTAAAAAGCAATCAAGTGAATTGAAAATAATTCAAGAACATGGAAATATTAATTGAGTTGGGTAGAATTGAGTGAAAATTTTAAATAATTCAAAAGAATTTAGGATAAATTAATAATAATTCAGTGCGAATTACAAATGAATTGTAAAAAATATTTGAAAGTCTCTACAAATCTTCGAAATCACTCATGTCTGGCGAAAAATTCTTTGAAATTCATTAAAAAATTAAAATCCATTAAAATTATTTTTAAAAACCTTGAAAAATTAAAATCCATTAAAATTATTTTTAAAAACCTTGAAAACCCCTTGAAATTTGAAAAATCTCTTTAAAATTCCTTGGAATTTTTTTAAACACTCTAAAATATTTCAATCTTTGGAAGGCTTCAAACTACTGAAATAAATAAAAAAATGTCGAATCTTTGAAAATTTCCTAAATTTTTCGAATCCTTTGATATTTTTTGAAAGCCCTTGAAATACCTGAGAAACTTTTTACAATATCCTCAAGTATTTCAAATCCTTTTAAATCCCATTAAACTACTGAAATCAATAAAAAATGTCTTTGTAATCTTTTAAAATAATCCAAATTATTTTAAATCCTTTACACTGCTTTGCAATTTTTTAAAGCTCTTGAAAATGTCAAGGAATTTGAAAAAAAATACGTTAAAATCATTCAAATCCTTTAATCATTTCATGAATTGATCCTCATGATCGATTAAATTAAAATTTAAAACAAAAATCCATTGAATTTAGTGGAAAAGAGTAAATTTATAAAAATTCGTTCCATATCTTTATAAATTCTAGAAAATCTGTTATCCTACAATATTTTAAAAGCTTTAAAATCTCTTTAAATTAATGAAATTAATTTAAAAATCCTTGGAATCTTTTAAAATTTTCTCTCCTGAAAATTCATTAGAAGTTTTAAAAATACCCTAAAAATTTAAAATTTCCTTAAAATTATTGAAATCTATTCAAAATTCCTCGGAACCTTTATAGATACACTGAATTAATTCAAAATTGTGCTCTTTTCATTTGAAAAAAGTGACTGTGTCGCAGCCCTTATTTTTTTAACATTTACTCCTCACAGAAATTCTCTGATTTTTGTTAGTTTTGACAAAGTGTCTGACTCAAATACGGTACCCATAGGGACCAAATCCTGAAAATAGGATACTTCAGGGACCTTAACATGAAAAGAAAACCTACTGATCTACATTTAATTTCATAATCTCGTCCCTTAATTCCCGAATTTCGCGCTGCATACTTTCTTCAATATTCGCTACTTCTTTCTACAAATTTTTTCTTTCTGGCGCGATTTTAATACCTAGTTTCTCTTCTTCAATTGACGCTTGTAGCCGTTTTATTCTTCCTATGAGACGTTAATTTTCCTCTTTTAACTCTTCCAAATTTCCAATGTTAACTAGAATTATTTTATCGGGGCATACTTTTTCCCTTCTTCGCCTTTTTCGTCTTTTTCATTATTTGAGTTTCATAAATTGTTATATATAATGATATAATTATTCTCGAAGAAAATCCCCTCCGTCTCAAAATCTCTGAGTGGTTTCAAACTTGCAAACGAATTCTTCTCAAAGGAAGAATACTTTATCGTGTCTCCCAAAATAAAACACATTCTCTTGTCGTCTTTTCTCGCCTCTTCCTCGGTATAAGCTGTCAAAATAAAAGGCGATTGATTCTCCGGCAAACTAAGAATCGTCGCTTTCCAGGAATCTTCGGGCGTCCCAGGATTTTCAAATTCGGCGATTCCAACATTATAACCGATAACGAGATGCGGTTTTGAATATCCTTTTGCCATATAATCATGATAAAAAGCGTCGTGAACTTCAACTGTGAGACTTTTCTTCCTCGAGCTGCAATGAGCACACAGTTCGGGTCTTGATTTGTGTTTAGTTAGTTCTGGACCAATTAAAACAATTTTCAATCTCTCGACTGTCGGGATCCAGTGGAAAATTAATTCCCAGGACGAAATATCCGAGAGTTCTAGATAATTTGCGCCAAGAACGTGAACAATTAAGTCGGACGCGGGTGTAAAATTAATTTTTTCCATCACGGACATTAAAGTTAGAGGCCTTGAAAAATATTCGGAGATAAACATATCCCAGTATTCGGGACGGGATTTATTTCGATGGATATCGACGACTTTTTTGAAGTAGGTGTCGAGAAATGTTCTCATGGATGAGGGAGATTCGATGACCTGATCGCTGGAGGGAATGAAGTTTATGGCTTCAGATTCGAGGAGGACGGAAACGGTTTCGGAGACTGTCAGGCAGTTGGTGAACCTTTTTAAAATGTCGAGGCTGTAGCAAGCGAAAAATGAGGGACAGAGGGATTTGTGCTTTGAATCGGAGGCATGGTCTTTGCAGAAGCTCGAGTTTCCGCAGGAGGTGCAGCTTGTCAGGGCGTTGTGGTCACTCTCGTGGCAGATTGAACAAGCTCGTGGGAATTTGAACATATTCTTTTCGCTGGGATAGAGGTTGCGACCTAGTTTTAAGGAGACGATCAGCATCGCGTTCATCTTCGTTTTTGTCTGGAATGAAGAAAAAAAGTTTTTAAATGGCGGGAAATAGACACGAAGGACAGTGAATTTTTTTTACCGGGAAAAATACCAACTTTATAGAATAAAAATCTCTCCAACTTTGATTGCAACCGTTTTTTAAATAATTAATTAAATTGTGATCTTTTTCAATTGTGATATAATTTAGTTTAGAATGTGTAATTCGAAAATCTTTCACAAAGTTTCCATTTGAGATTTTGAATTTCTTTAAAGAATAAAACAATTAAAAATTAGAACATGGTTGCTACAAGACCACAAGACCGGGAAAAGTTATGGAATGTTGAAAAAATTACTGGAACTTTTTAAAAAAAATTTAAGTATTAATCATTTATTATTTTATTTGCGAATTCTTCATTTGAAAATTGGAAAAGAAAGCTTAAGTAAGAGGCCAATATCAGACAAAGTGTAAGAATGAAATGAAAAGAAATAGAAAATTCACTATGAAAAGCAAAAAGAACAGGAAAATGTTGAGGAAGAAATTCGTCAACTGATTAAATTTTGATAAATTTTAATAGACATTTTTATTAGTTCTTGCGATCTGAAAGTTTTATTTAACTTTGTTAAAAACTTAAGAGTTCTTTTAGATTACTATTATTTTCAAATGTAATTCTAATCTTTGCATAAATAGTTCGACTGTAAATGTTTTTTAAAGTAATAACAAACAAAAAATAATATGGTTATGATTACAGAATACTTTTTTCACTTTGATAAAAATATTATTGCACATTCTTTTTACTTCAATAAAAGTTTTTGATAAATTATTATTATTGCATTATAATCTGTGAAAATTTGTGAAAATTTGGAAATTAATCTGGTTTGAACCAGAACTCAACTGTTTGCTTGAAAATTTTACTTCTTTGGATGAATTCGACTGTTTATTACAAATTAAAACATTTTTTGCTATAAGTATTATTTATTACATTTTATATTAAGGATTCATCTTTATTGGTTAAAAATTCAACTACTTGGTTTAAAGTTGAACTATTTTGTTAAAAATTAAATTTCTTTTTGTTTTATTCTATTCTATAAGTTTTTAGCTTTTTCTCCGCTAATATAGAATGTTAAAATATATATATTTTTGTAATATTCAACTTAAAAATTATAAAAATTATTAGTTGAAGGTTTCGACGTTAATTCAGTTTCAGAATTAGAACGAGCCATGGCAACATAATGGATTTTTAAAGGGTTTTAAAACTCGGTTTTTAAGTGTACACATTACTAAAGATTTTAAAAAGTTTCAAAATATTTAGAATTATTTAAAAGGATTTTCAACATTTTACAAAGATTTCACGGTTTTTGAATATTTAAACAAGGCGTATACACTACATTTTAAATATTTCACATCAATTTTACAAAGCTTTTAAAACTTTAAAAAGATTTGAAGAATTTAAAAGATTTGAAACGATTTCAAAAGGTTTCAAAACACTTTAGAAGATTTCAAAAAAGATTTTAAATAATTCAATAATTTCAACTAATAAAAAAGATTTCACAAACAAAGATTTAAGAAAACTTTCCCAAACATTTTGAACATTTCATAAAGATTGCAAGGATTTCAAACATTTTAAAAAGTCATTTATAGCAGATTTAAAAGATTTTGAACATTTACAAAGATCTTAAAACTTTTAAAAGATTTCAACGATTTAAAAAAATGAGTAAACGAGATTTCTAAGATTTTAAATGATTTTACAGAGAATAAAAATATTGTAATGATTTAAAATGAATACAAAAAATTTCAGAAAGATTTAAAAGATTTCACAAAAACTTTCTAAAGATTTAAAAATATTGGCCGGTGTATTATAAAAATTAAGTACGGAAAAAGTGAGGAATCTTTTCAGAAAACAGAACTATTTTTATTACCTTATAATACATTCAATTTTATTCCATGAGATATTTTTATCTGTGTTGAAAAAAATGATCCGATATGAGATAATTATAATAGTCAAAAACATTAATTGTTAAATGTAAAAAAGAAAAATTTTCAACGAAATAGTTGAATTTTGCACTATAAATAATAGTTTTTTAACCAAAAATTGAATAATCAAAGTCACGGTTAAAATTGTGCATTTAAAAAAACGATTTTTGTAAAAAAATAATTCAATTTTCAAATAAAAAGTTGAATTTTCTACCAGCAAAATGAATCTTCTACCAAACTATTTTTTAACATAGAAATTTAAGTTCCCACCAAGTAGTTGAATTTTTAACCAAAAAAGATGAATTCTCGACGAAAAATATAACAGTTAATATTTTAACCAAAAAAGTCGAATATTCAACAAAATATTTATATCTTTAACCAAAATACGTTATGAATTTTTAACCAAAAATATTAAATTTCTACCAAAAGGAAGGAATTTTTAACCAATAAGATTAATTTTCTACCGAAAAAGACGGAAATATATAAATGCACCACTTGATGATAGACACATTTTCACTTTTTTTAAGCAGTTAATTTTTTAACAAAAATGTTAATTTTTAACAAAAATGATGACTTTTTTAACCAAAAAAATGCATTTAGTAGAAAAAAAGATAAATGTTTAAGAAAACAGTGTAGTTTTACCACAATATATCACGTTTTAACAAAATAATTGAATTTTCTATGAAATAACTTGGCCAATTAGGCGAATTTAATTTTAAATCTATAAAGTTACTTTTACTTATAATCTGAAAAATGATATATCAATTGGTCGGTGGAATTATAAAAAGGAAGGAAAAAAGTTAGGTTTTTTTTTGTAAACACATTAAATATTTTTTATTGGATTTAAAATGTATAGTTTAGACGCAATCTAAGAATAATATAGTCGAAATGTGCTTAAAATTTTAAGTAAAATTAAACTATTTTTTTTATATTCCTCATTTTTATAATGAATTCATATTTTTTGGTAAAAAAAATCATCTCATTTTGTTGATAATTAACTTTTTCGTTACATATTCAACTGCTTTACAAATATTCGTCTTTTTGACTTGCTAATCCAACGGTCTGGTTGAAAATTCATCTTTTTAGTTAAAAAGTTCATTAATTGGTTGAAAATTTATGTATTTCATTAAAAATTCGTATATTTGGGTAGAAAATGGATATTCTAAATTAAAAACTTATGTTTTTGGTTAGAAATTTATTTTAATTCAAATTTATCTCTTTTAAGAGAAATTGCATCTTTTTAGATTAAAAATGAAACAGTTTGATTGGAAATTAATCTGGGTTGAACCAAAACTCAACTGTTTTTTGAAAATTTTACTTTTTTGGATGAATTCGATCATTTTATATTAAGGATTCATCTTTATTGGTTAAAAAATAAACTACTTGATTTAAAGTTGAACTATTTTGTTAAAAATTAATTTTCTTTTTGTTGAAGATTCATCAATTGGTTAAAAATTAACTTTTTTGATTAAAATCTATATTTTTAGTTGAAAATTAAAACATTTGGTTAAACACGGTACTATTTTTATAAAAATTTAACTAATTGAAACAAAGTTGACCTATTTTGTTGAAGATTAACCTTTTTTTTTAAAATCAACTGTTTGGGTTGAAAATTACACGTTTTTTTAAAATATAATTCTGATTTTTCTCTTCAAAACTCTACAACTTTTTTGAAGATTGATTTGGTTAGAAATTAATCTTTTTTGTATTGAAAATTGAACTAGTTGGCTGAAATACTTAGTTCGAATTTTTAAAGATTCACCTCTTTGGTCCAAAATTTAATCTTTCGTTGATTTTTTGTTGGTAAAATTTAATTTTTTATCTGAAAATTTAACTATTCTATTTTCAATTACGAATTTATATTTTATCCGTTGAAAATTCAAATATTTTGTACAAACTGCACGTTTTTTATGAAATTCGTCTTTTGGGTTAGACAATTAATTTTGTTTGTTGCAAATTCACCTTTTCCTGGTGAAAATCAAAACTGGTTCAAAACTTGTATTTCGGAAGAAAAGTAATTTTTGAACTGTCTTCTAAAAAATTATTTTTTGTCTTGAAAATTTAACTTTCTTTATGAATTATAATCGTTTTTCATGGAAGATTCGACCATTTAGTTGATTATGCATATTTTTTAGTCGAAAATATCAGACTGTGGTCGATTTCAAATTGAAATATTTTTTGGTAGAAGATAATGATATTTTACGTTGAAAATTCATATTTTCGATTTGTATATTAAACTCTTTTGTTGAAAACTGCTGTTTTATGGTTTCAATTTTTTTTGTTCAAAAATTCTTTAGTCGGTTCAGATATAACTTGGAAGACTTCGAGACTTTTTTTTTAATTTTTCAGGATTTAAACAAATTTTAGTTAAACTAAATTGTGCAGAGTTTCAAGAGAATGAAAAAAAATTCTTAAAATTCGTCGGAAAATTCTCAATGATTGTTTTGTAATTAATTCTAAGAAAATATTGAAAAAGATTAAAAAACATATCTAAATATTTCCTAAAACTTTTAAGAATAGCGCCAAACATTTTAAATTGTAATTTTGCAAATTAAAATTCAAGCAATTCAAGCAAATTGAAATTCAAGAAATATTGTTTTAGAAGAATTGAAGAGATTTAAAAAGATTTCTAAACTTTAAGATATTCCGAAATTTGGATTTTTAAAGATCTAAAAAAACTTTAGAAGCTTTCAAAGAATTTCGAAAGGTTTTAGGAGAATAAACCAATTTTTTTTAGTTCCTGGGAAAGTTTAGAAGATTGTAAATCAATTTTGTACACTTTGAATGATTTTCAAAATTTTAAGATAAGTTAGAGCCCGTTAATAATATTTTTAAAAATTACAGGCGTTCTAAATAGAGTAAAAAGATTTAAAAACTTGGCAATCTTTTCGAAAATTTATTAAATATTTCTTGATTTCTTCCAAAGTTCTAAAAGTCCTGAACATCTGTTTAAAATATTGGAGTTTTTCTTAATATTTACTAAAATCCTAAAAAATAAAAAAAAGGTTTCTATAAAATCTTCTAGATTATTTTTTCACACATCTGAGAGATTCATAAATATTTTTTAATTTTCAAATGAATATTATAAAAATGATCTTGATATAAATTTAAAAACAACCTGTTAATACTTTTTTTCTTGTTTTGAATACTTAGAATTTAATTTTATATTGTATTATTATTATTAGTGTAATTTTGTATTTATGGTATTGAAAAAAAGTTTTAAATTGGCGAATTTCAATTACTGTTTATATTCCATGTTACATCAAAATATTGTTTTATATATTTCTAGACAATATTTCATCTCAAAAAACATTTTTTTTATTTAGGAAACGTCTATTATATTTGAAAAAACATACTAAAAATTAATAACCACCCAAAGTTGAATAAAAACTATAATATTTATAATTTTAAATGCGTGAAAGTCGTATAATTGGTGTAAACAAAACAATGAAAAAGCTAGAAAATCTAAGAAAAGAATTATAAAACTTACCCAAACTTTTTGGTCCATGCCTTTGGTTTTTCCGAAAATGCTGGGTCCACCTGAATAGGCAATAATTTCTTTGACAACTTTACACAGTTTTTTATGCACTGGCCAGTGTTTCGCTTGATGAGAGTTTCCACAGTATGAAATCATGTAACAACCACTACATCTTTTTAAACGTTTTTCCCGGTCCAAAGAATAACAAACGTGACATGTGTTGGCATAAAAATAATCCTTATATGCTTCGTCGTTCTCATCCAGGGTTTCGTTATCCTCACTATCTTCATCATCCTTGTCAAGAAAATTTTTCAACAAGTCTTTCACCTGCTCGGTTCCCTCCATTTTCCTCGATTGTCTTTCAATTTATTTAATTTTCGGTGACTTTGTACCAGCGACGAAGTATCTGTTGATTCTTGACAATTGCACATGTTAGGAGTTAGGTTAGGTTAGGTGATGGATATTTAGATGGGGGAAATCCAAGATGTCTGCAAGCCGAGGGCCAGACAGTAATAACCAGGCTGGCCACCAACCCGAGAGAATCCGGAGAACCGGGATAAAGCCGTGAGGAAAATATTACAGCGGGAGATTTCCCGTATTTCAGAATTCGCGCATTTTTTAATTTTAGAAAGTCTCTATTTAGAAATACTCTCGCAGTATTTAAAATGCTGTAATTTGGATAATATATAGTCTTTAAAATTTTTATAATTTTTATTTAAAATTGTAGTTTTGAATGTGCAATTTTAAAATGGCTTAATCTTTTGAGGCCTTGAAACTAACAATTTTTCTTAATTAGTTTTTAGACTGAATTTTTAGATTTAAAAATTGTTTTATTTGAAAATTTCTAGAATGATTTTTTATGAATGTATTTAAGTGTAATTTAACTAAGTAATTTAAATGTAATATAAATATCTGGATA
>JAAAKG020142325.1:0-11637 GCA_010014905.2 Druon quercuslanigerum
CGTAATCTTGAAGAACATCAAACATCAAACAAGTATTGCACACATTTTAGTTTAAAATATAGTGAGGCGGCTACTGCAAAGGACTTTTCGAGGAAATAAAATTTTAAGTTTACAATCTCAAAGTGACATTAGCCTGAAGTTGGAGCAGACTGTGCTGCGGATTGCGATAAAAAAAATCAATTTTCTTTTTCAGAAAATAAAAACATATTTCTGATATAGTACGTTTTTTAACACAAGTTAACAAAATTTCATGGAATCCAATGCTCAATTTTTTCAAAAATAAAAACTTACATACTTTCAAGATACAGGATTGCTGGATGAATAAAAAATTCGTAAAAGAGAAATTATTCTGTTTCGAGAAAATCGAAATTAAAGATCGCGATATGACAGCATTATAGACGTTTTTTTGTGCTAAAAAACCGAAAAAACTAACAAAACGCTATTTTTATCTTTGAATGATAATGATTTCAGAGAATATCAATGTTAAAAGGTTGGGAAAATATACTATGTTGAAACTTTGTGATTTTCTGTTTTAAAAATGTTGCATGTAATGAACCCATTTTTAAACAAAAAGTTGGTTATTGCTTCCCTTCAAATGTTCTTTATTGCTTTATTTTAGAGTTCATCCCATAATAATCCACATAAAAAATCTCACTGTTGTTACTTGTTGTTTTCTAACACCTTAAATGAAGCCTATTTTTCGCTTACAGCTAGATATAAAACTCATTTTCAATTTTAACACTGAACATATTTTGAGCTCGATATGAAATGCTTTTCACTTGAAATGGCTTCAAATAATTTTTTTCAATCAATATCGGAGAATTTTAATGAACAAAAATGGACTAATTTTGAATTATTTCTTAATAATACTGAATAATAGAATTCAATTCAAATTGTACTGTTTCAACAACTAGAGCTAATATAAGCTAATTAAATTTCCGAGTGAGCGGTTCGTTTTGGTTCAATCTTTCCTTTCCGCTCTTTTTCTTTCGTCATATAGTTGTCTCTAATGAGCCGGCAAGGAGGTAGTTGGAAATCTAATTTTCGTTGTTGTATTTTTTTGTGCTCTGATTTTGATGCTTAAAATAGTTCATAAGAAAGTAGATTTAATTTTGATCTTAAATTATTATTTATAATAAAGACTGCAGGATTTCCTATCAATACCACTAAGATTTATTTTGATTGAGACAGATGTAAAATATTGACTGACATGAATCATTGTAAGAAATTTTCTAAAAATTATTCCAGATTTTTTGAAATAAATTCTTTAGAATGAACTTAGTAAACCTACAATATTAAATGCCACAGTAAAACTTCAGGGTAATTCATATCCCAGAATGAGATTAAAACTCTACTCTAAATTCAAGTCAGTGAACTGACATTGAAATCTTAGTGATCTTAACTGCTTGAAATTAGGAGAGTATAATTGCGGATAATCTATAGGATTCGTATTAAGAATGAAATCACTGAATAAAAATATATAACCCAGTGAGTAGTTAATTTACTAATTAATTATTATAGTTATTGATTTGATCTAGTGGTTCACTTCAAGCAAAATGAACACTGCTCACTAAATTTCGCTCACTCACCGTCCACATTTTGTCATAAATTCCTCTATATATTTCTTCCATTCATCTTTTTAATATCGATAGTTTTATAGCCTTCATATGAGAAATAATGCAAGCTTTCCAGACTAAAACCGATCCCGGATCTTGGGTGTTATAACCGGTTGTATTTGTACGATGAACTCTGGCGAGAGCAACTTCCGACACGCTTGAAACGTTGGTTTTTGTTGGTGTCCTAGGTCAGGAAATGAATCAGTCAAACCTGATCTAATCGTCTACACTCATATTAAATGGATATTTCATTATAATTATACAATTATGTTAAAAAATTATAACCTGTACCCAATGAAATATAAAAAGGATCTCCAACTTACATTTGATTATTTATATTTAATGAGATACTTTTTTAGAAAAAAAGCTTTTACAATATTGTATCTTTGTGGTTTATGATTTTATAAAGCATCATCTGTAAGGATATTAGCACTAATAGGTTTAAATGTTTCCATTGCTTTCCTTCATTTTGAAGTTATATTTTAACCAACGGTGTCTCAAATTAGGTAAAAATTAAGTTTCGGATGTTTCCACTTTGTTTATATTTATAATTGTATGGTACTCCTTTGATGATCAATTTTCTTCCTCATTGTCATTATAATTAGAAAATAAATTTGCTTCCTCATAGAGAAAGTATTAATTATTTTTAAGTCTCAAATTAAGGAGAGATTCGCATTTTAGCATCAGCTTAGAATCATGTTCACGAAACAAGTTTTACTGTGAGAAGCAGACTTTTTTAAAGGAAATGTCTAACGTCCTATAAATGCTAAATCCATGCTTTTTCCACAAGTTTACAAACGTCACGAAACATTGACTATAAGCTTTTTCAAGTGACCTCTAGAGGTGTGGCGTTTTCCTCCAATCGGACATCGATTTTAACATATCCGATTTTTCAGTCTAATATCTCGGAAGTTTCAGTTTAACATTCAAATATTTTCACGATTAACATCTCAAAAGGATAGCAGATGTTACAAGTTCATCTCTTACACATTAAACCTCTGTAGAATTCCTAAAAAATAAAACAAGAATCCAACGTTCCAAATTTTACCAGGTAGGAACATCAACAAAACCACGATGCGAGCTCCATGATACCTGAGAATCAAGTCCATTTTTCTTCATTTAACAACCGTGATAGCTATCGTATTTTTGACGGAAAGGGTTCTTAAGTGCACAAAATCTGTTTATTTCGAACACCCGTTGTATCTAGATTTCTGGTTTCATACATCGCATCGCCTAAGTCTGAACCTGAGTTTCTGATTTATGTGGGCCCCAGGGAGAGTCCAGTTGCTACGGGTGTACATTACCACCCTACACATGCATGTGTATGCAATATGCATTCACTTGACTGCGGCCGGCCGTATCAACTGATGCGTGTATGTATGAACTTCTATATTCGTATTCTAGTGTCTACACCCCGTAAAGATTCAAGCTCCCACAAAGTCATGCAACCGAGAGTTACATTTTCTGCAGAATCCCAGTCGAGGAACAAGCGGTGAACCGCTTCCTTTGATACTGATGCAAATACACCTTACAGGTACCATAAATTAGCTGTGTAGTTGCTTAAATATATAATGATGGTTAAACGTCGTTTATTTCATTTAATAAGAAATTCAAACCTAAAGACTTCTATTATGTATCAGAAGAAAAAGGCCTATACACAACATAACATTATGTTAACAAAAACAAAATATACTTTTCCGGGGATATATTAGCCCCTTGCATATTTTTGTAAAGAAAGTCAACATTTGTATAGATGATGTTAATTTTCATGTAACGAACGAAAGTCAACATTATTTTAGAACTTTATATTATGAATTATTACCTATGTTAAAAGTCCTGAATTTGTTATTTCATATAAACGATTTTATAAGCTTTCGAACTTTCATTTGTTTTTTATTAATTGTTATGTTGTTTAAAATAATAGCTTGAAACCCATAGATGCGCATATAGCGTAGCCCTTTTAGTCTTTAGCGTGATACAGCTGCCAATAGCAGAAATTAAAAATGTCCACCAATCAGAAACAACATCTGATTATCTTTGCGTCACCTTTTTCTGCTTTTAGATCACCAACAAGAGATTCTTGACGTCATATTACTTCCTCGTTTTATAGTAATTAATTTTTGTTCTCAGATGAAATATGTGAAAATTAATATTTTCCTCATATTTTAGAATATCCTCATCTGTTCTACCCTATTTTTAAAAGACGTTGGAAATTTTTTTGTTTGATCATATTTGCATGTCTTCTTCCGTGATCAGTAGAAACGCATAAACGAATTACCTGTTTTGTTTTACACCACTTGAATATCTTTTTTGCACAAACAGAATTATTTTTTTGCAAGATTAGGTGATCGTTTCAAAAGAAAGTTTTCTGCAAACAGATTTTGTTTGAGATAAATGAAATTCCTTTAAACCTTCAATCTAAGAGGAAATTCCATTTGAGTTAAGACGCATCCATCTGACACAAGAGGAAATTTCTCTGAGTATGACAAATATATTCCTTGATCTCTTATTGTTAGTTTTATATTTGTATACTTTCTTGGTTTATCAAAATAATTTTAAAAATTCTAGAAAGTTTCAGAACATTCTAGAGTCTGCATCATACTACAAAATCTCAGAATAATCTAAAAATTCAACAACATTTCAGAAAATTCTAGAATACTCCTAAACTTTATCAAGAATATAAAATATCGCAACTGCTATCGAAGATAAGTACATATTAGTATTCAACAGATAGAATAAGATAACGTGTTTAAGTCGCCCTTAAAATCCTTAAGTAACGAAGTGATCTTCCTAAAAACATAAATACATACAAAGATTCTCTATAAATAGGTATGACACTCATTAATGCAATTATCTGAGAATTTAATTCTAATATTATCGTGACTACACTTACAAAAGAGGGTCGCATAATTCTCGACAGATATTGATTGAATTAATCAACATGTTATTCCTAAATGAAGCCTAGAGAGTGTGGAAATGCGTACGAAAGTTAAGATCAGAAAACTGGTTTTAGTGTACAATTTTTTTTCTACATTTGAAAGTAAAAGCTGATTTCAAAACTAATATACTGTTTCGAGATATTTCTCTGTATAGTAAGAATACATCTGTTCCAATATCGTACCTTAAAAGATACTATCCGATTTATGTAGACATCTAGAATTATATTCTACTAATCATCAAGATTACGGGTAATATATACCATAATTATTTTATCCATTACTGTACAATACCAATTACAGAAATATTATCTGCGCAAATAGTCTTTTAATTACGACATTTTGTTCTCTGACTTTTATTGCGTGCATGTAATGAGCAATAAGTACTCTAGAGAGAGACGAAAGAATGAAATTTATTCTTTATAGAATTCTGAATTATGAAAGTAAATTTAACTCTAGTAGCGTCGTAGTTTACTATATTAGGGGATGTGCATAAATTACGTAAAGTTTTATGGGTGGGAGTTTAACGATTTTTTATGGTGATTAAAAGAAATTCTGAAGTGTACAAAATTGATAATTTATTCATAATTGCAATAATATTGCTTTCAAACTTACCTAGTAATATTTTTATCTTACGAAGATTATGTAAAATTAGGGAACGAAGTATATATAACATGATTATAAACTCTGTCAATTAAATAAACGTGAAATAAGAATTTTGTTCAAAATCCTTCTCTTTAGGTTAAAAATTAAACAATTTGATGGAACTTTTTTTTCTTTTTTGTTCAGGAAATTCATCTATTTTTTCAGAAATTCAGAATTTTTGGGTTGAAAATGCAACTGTCTAGTTAAACATTAAAAAGTGTCTATATGCCTGGGCACAAGCCCCCCTTCCCTTTTCCCTCTTTTTCCCTTATTTCAGCTCCACCTTCTGCGTAAGCGTACCGACTTCCATAATTCTGAAGGCAGCCTAAAAATTAATCTGTTATCGTTAAAAAAGAAGGTTTTCGTTTAAAAAAATTGTTTGAGCTTGAAAATTCAACTGTTTTGTAAGAAATACATACTTTTAGCAGGAAAATTCAACCATTTGGTAGAAAACACAACTATTTGGTTGAAAGTTAAACTACTTTGTCTAGAATTTATTTTCTTAGTTATAGATACATAATTTTAGTTGGAAATTAACTTCTTTGATTCAAAATTAATTTTTTAAATAAAAATGTAGCTATTGCATTTAAAAAAAAATTGAATTCGTCTTTTTAGGTTGAAAATTAAATTCCTTGATTAAAAGTTGAACTACCTTATAAAAATCAATTTTTTCGGTTAATGATTTATTCGTTAACTATTTGATTAAAACATCCAGTATTTGTTTGAAAATTCAATACTTTATTGAAAATTAAACTATTTTGAAGAAAATTCAACAATTTTGATTGAAAGTTACACTAATCGGATGAAAATTTAACTGTTTTGATTTCAATCTCAACTATTTTGTTATAAATAATATTTGTTGTTGAAAATTCATATTTTCGACTTGAAAATACAACAGTTTGGTATCAAATTTGTGGTTCTTGTTTGGGTTAAAGATTCAACTGTTTCGTTAAAAAATTCAACTTTTTAATGGAAAATTAACTTTTCTGTTGAAAATTCAACTGTTTTGTAGCAAATTCGTATTTTTTGAGTGAACATTGAACAATCTGAGAAAAAACATTGTTTTGTGGAAAATTCAGTTTTGAAGTTGAAAATTATTTCTTTTTTTTTTGAAAAAAAAATTCTACTTTTGACCAAAAATTGATATTTTTAGTCCAAAAATTCAACTACACTGGATCTTGCAATTATGGCAGGTTTCAGGCATTGCTTGCATTGGTTCCAGTGTGTTTGGTTGAGAATTCTCCTTTTTTTATATAACAGTCAGCTAATTGGTTAAAAACTTGTTGTTGTTTTTTGTATGAAATTAATATTCTTGCTGAAAGTTCCAATATTTATATAAGAATGTATGTATTTTCTGGATTTTTTAAAATTCAACCTTCTTGGTTAAAAATTTGTTATCATGGTTGAAAATTCAACTACGTGATTATAAATTCATATTTTTGGAAGAAAAGTAATCTTCTCTATTGAAAGTTTTACTATTTGCTTAAACAGTGATGCATTTTTGGAAAATTTGTCCATCTTGATGACAAATTAATCTTTTTGGTTCCAAATTAAACCATTTGCATAAAAATTCATGTATTTTGTTGCTAATTTATGTTTTTATAGAAAATTAATCTTATTCGTTTAAAATTAATCGTTTTGGCTAAAAAATTCAACTATTTTGTAGAAAGCTCACCTTCCCGGATTGAAAATTCTACACTTTGGATGAAATTTTTATTTGATCCATTGCCTGAAATATCTTTGTTGATTGAAAATTCTACTCTCGTTAAAAATTCCTGTTTTTTTGGTTCAAGTAAGTTGTTTTTAAACTTAAAATGAAAATCTTTTCTTGGTTAAAATATCAACAATTAATCATTGAATCATATAGTATTTTGCTCCAAGTATATTAAAACTATTTTTATATTGATTTCCTGACATTTTCGTAGTATGACATGTGTCAAACATAGATAAAGTTAGTTAACCTCTGAAGATAGGAGTCTTATTCCAATACTATAACTAAGCAGGTAATACGGCGCGAACGTCCATTTCAATGATAAAATGTCAAAATGTTGAATATTATATGTTCATAGCTGTGGATGCTAAACACTTCCAAAATATAACATCCAATTTATTCTTTAATACTACAAATGAATATAGATATCTTATTTTACTAAAATTGTGCGTTCGATTGTTATTAAATTATTTTTAATTCGCAACCAAATAACATGCATAATACGCACCCTGTTACCCAACAGGCAGGGTAAGTTGATGCGCGTCTAGTTTTTTTGAAAGACTTAATAATGAACTATTTCAATTTATATACAGATTATATTTTCCCTCAGAATAAAGCAAAGCTAAGATATTATTTCTGCATGTTACATATTTTCCCATTATACATTATCGATTATATATATTTTTTATATCGATTTAAATACATTTTGCGCGCTGCATTACCCGCTTCTCCCCTAATTTATGCACGGCTCCTTAGAAGGAAAATAATTGGCGCCCTGAAGTGCAAGAAGCTGTTACATAAAAATCGGTGACTTGATCGTTTATCGACCCAATCGATCGATCGATGTTGTTCGATGCCGACGTCTTGGGTAAAGAAATAGGCAGTGTCTTTCTGTTATCAGGGGCCTGTATCTCACAGTCTGTCAACTGCAGTGAATGCGTCCAGCCGAGTACCAGTACTTTCTATGATGATGGTGCAGTAATACTTGATCAGGCATGTTAGTCTCTGAAAGGCTTTGATTCATTTTAATGGGAGCTTGGGGTGGGAACAAATAGAAGTAATTGAATTCAAGATATTAAGAATTCAATCATATAATTTTTCCTATAGATGCGCATTGTTAATAACTTCTTATGCGTGATTAAGAAAGGCAATTGCATAATTAGAGTCTCTGCACACTTTATCAACTCTGATCTTAATGATTCAGTAAGAGAGAGCTTATTAGAGGCCACTCTTTCCACTATTCCCCTTCTTTCTTTAATTTTTCTTTTTTCTCCTGTTTTCAAGAAAACTCCCTTTTTTCGCTTAAACGCGAACTGAATTATTATAACCTCATAAAGAAAACCAACTATTTTTGGGTTAAAGTTGAATCGCTTTGTTTGATACTTCATTACTTTGTTCATCGGAATGCTAAGTTGAATGTTCAAGAAAACAGTTGCATTTTGAAAGAATTATTACATTTTTAACAAAATAATCATAGTCTCAACAATATAATTACATTTTCAACAAAATAGTTGTATTTTCAAACTACAAAGATTAATTTTTTAACCCAATGTTCAAATTTTTAAACAAAGTAGAGATTCAATAAGAGAAAGCTTATAACAAATTTTAGAATCTTTCCCATATTGCCCTTTCTTAAGTTTTTAAAAGAATATCTCTTTTTTCCCTGTTTACGTTCTCATCATTTATGATTGAGAATGTATTAGAATTGTCGGGAATTTGACATTACCATTTTTCATCGGATCTCCACGTTTCGGGACCTCCTGAATCCGAAAATCAAGTTTTTACGATGGCGTCTGTCTATCCGGTCGTCCGTACGTAAAGGACGAGTTCGTTAACTAGCTATTTTCGATAAAAATTCAAAAAGTGAGCTCATTTTGACCATTTTTGAGACCACTTTTTTCTGAATTTGAAAATTCTATGTACGGACTTATAATATTATAAAAGACAAGCAATTTATCTTGAGTACGTTTTTCGATAAAAAGAGTATTTTGAGAGTTATAGCATTTTCCAAATTTTTTAAGTCAATCAAAAATGGAAATTTTAAGTCAAACAACGCACGATATGAAAAAAAGTCAAGAGAAGAAAAACATTGCTTTTTGACAGCTCTTCAAGATTATCCAAGTTTTCATTGATATTTTTTAATTCAACCTTCTTGGTTAAAAATTTTTTATCATGGTTGAAAATCCAACTATGTGATTGAAAATTCGTCTTTTTGGAAGAAAAGTAATCTTCTTTATTGAAAGTTTTACTTTTACTTTTAAAAAAAATTTTACTTTTTGAATACTCTTGAAAAATCAAAAAATCAAATTTTGATTGCACAAAAAATAATGAAAAATCAAAAATTCAATTTTTTGGTAAAACTATGCAGGATATGAAAAGAGTTGAATTAACAAAAATTGTTATGCCAAAAAAGATCTAAAAATTGGTTATTAATCACTTCTTGATAGGACGCGTACTTTTTGTTTTATTCATCAGAAATAACATTGCAAATAAAAAAAAGAATGAAAATTTGTGGAAAAACGCCAGAAGTTACGAAAAAAATGATTAAACAAAAATTATTTGCACGAAAAAGAGCTACAAATTTGTTATGAATCACTTTTTGATAGGAGGCGTAGTTTTGGTTTTAATCATAAAAATGGCATTAAAAATAAAAATTTGTGAAAAAACGACAAGAGGTATGAAAACAAAATGATAGAAAAAATTATTCACCCAAAAACTCGTAAACTCGCGAGCCGCGCGCGTGGCGCGCGATGAGAATGTTCTCACCAAGCGGGCAGATTTTTTCGCTAAAATTTCGAACGGAATGAATAGAAACCAATAAAAAAATAAAAATATTTTTCGTTTAAAGTTTATTCACCCTTTTGACTTGAAAGCACAACTATTTGGTCATAAATACAACTATTTTTGGTTGAATTTTAATTGTTTTTGTTTATCAATTCGACCACTTACTTGAAAATTCAAATATTTTAATAAAAATGCAACTATTTTGTTGAAAAGACATTTTCTTTTAATGTTCGTATTTTTTTATAGAAAATTTACTCTATTTATGTAAAATGTCCTCTATTTCGATGGAATATAACATTTTGTATTGAAAATTCAACTGTATTTTTTATTTTTTTTTTTTTGTAAAAAATCAATTTTGTTAAAAATTTAACTTCCTGGATAAAAGTTATTCTCTTTTAGTTTATGATTTAAGTACTTGACTGAAAATTCACCTTTGTTTTTTAAATCTAATTGTCTTTTTTATTTAATAGAAAATTCGACTTTTCGGCTTCAAAATTTACAAATTTAGTATAAAGTTCAACTGTTTGGTACAAAAGTCAACTGTTTTGTAAAAAATTATACTTTTATTATAAAAAATGTATTCTTCTCAATCAAAATTTAATATATTAATATATAATATGAATTAAAAATTAATAAAAATATAATTTGAAATAACATCACATCCGTTGTTAAATCTATTCAGTTAAAAATTTATATAATATGTTGAAAATTCATATTTTTTGATCGAAAGTTAAAGTTCTTGGTTGAAGATTTAACTATTTGAATAAAGGTTTATGTATTTTGATGAAAAATCGCCTTTCTTGGTAGAAAATTAATCTTCTTGGTTATAAATTTAACTATTTTGTTGAAAATTCGTCTTTTCAGGTAGCGAAACAATCTTCTTGGTTGAAAATTCATACAATTTTGTTAAAAAATTATTTACTCTGTTGAAAATTAATCTTTACTGGTAGAATATTAATCTCCATAGTTGAAAATTCATCATTTTGGTTGTAAATGTAGCTATTAGGTTTAAACATGCAACTGTTTTTTGAAAGCTTCTTTTTTTAGCTTGAAAATATATTGAACCAAATTTGTCGAGATTTGTTTTATTGACTGAAAACTCGTCCTTGGTTGAAAAACGACTTTTTCTTATTTGCAAATTCATCTTTTTAGTATAAAGGTTATCTTTTTTGTAAAAAAATGCAACTGTTTAGTTGCAAACATATTTATTTTAGTTGGAAAATCAATTCTTTTATTGAAAATTGATTGTTTTCGGTTTCATTCAACTATTTTTGATTAAAAATGAAAATCTTTTCTTAGTTAAATTATCAACGATTACATTTTTGGTTGAGAAAGAAACTTTTTTTGTTAATTAAGTTTAGTCAGAAAAAATTAGGTAATATATCGAACGGCGTGAAGTCAAAATTTTACGGATCCCAAAAGATTCAAAATTCCCAAAAAAAACTTCAAGCTTTTTACGCACGGTCCCAAACCAGTCATTGAGACAAGTTTCCGATACGCCGTAATCCGTTAAGATAGCGAATATATTCTTTTAGTCAATTAGCGAACAAGTTGAAAAATCTTTTTCAAGGAAAAGAATGACCAATAAAAAATGGGAAATACACTTGAACCTGGAATTAGAAACCTCGGATTTATTCTATCCCTAGAATTGATGTGACCCGCAGATTCTTGATGAGAGGAGCCGTGGGGCTCAAAAGGAAGCGGTGGTCAGTGAAGGTTGCGGTATTCTTCCAATTCCAACAAAAATTAGTTAGCGACCCTGCCTCTACGTTTAGATTCCCTGGACTTAACTTCAAGGCCACTGCAAGCTATGCGCGAAACCATAATTGAGTGGCCGGATGCAATAAGGGGACACGCGCGGATTTCGTCGGATAAGTATTGTCCAGCGATCGATTTTTTGAAATGTCGCAAAATTTAATTTTGATGACTGGTACTTGTAGAGAAT
>JAAAKG020142326.1:0-11636 GCA_010014905.2 Druon quercuslanigerum
ACTAATATTTCAGAAATAAATCACTGATGAGGGCCCATAATCGAGGCCGAAACGTCTGATTCAATGATACATTGATTGGAATTTTTTGTGACCCTAAAGCCAATTTTCACCATCAACATCCAATTACTATTATAACTTTAATCGTTTGCGGGCCGTTGAGCATCTCGTTTAAAGGGAGAGCTTTCTCTTGAATAATCGGTCCAGGTACTCGTTCGGCCACTCGATTAAACCTTTCGGAGACAGCAGTATACAAAAAAACAGTACAATTTTCATCAAACATTGCACGTTAAAACTTTGAGTGGGGAAACCGGAAGCACGCACTTCCGGTTAATCGAGCATGCGAAGCATTTTCATAACCAGACGTACAAAGAAGTTATTAAACAGGTAATCACTTTTTTAAAAATAAATATTAGACAGTCCACGAAAAACAGAGTGCTAAATATTCTCGTGTTAAGACTTGAAACATTAGAAAAAAGCATCATGAATGAAAAAGTAAATTCAAAAATATAAAAATATAATGCAAGAATACTGTGAATCAAACATTGAGAAAATCATAAAATGATCACATGAACATCTACGAACTGGAACCCTGAAATCCACACATAGTATAATAGAAATTTAATTAAGTAATTATACAAACGATGAGTGAAGTATTGAAAAAGTATATTAAAATCTGCTATTATATATAACAGCTAAAAATGTTGTTTTTCATTAAAACTATCATGTTATAAACATTGTAGTCAAATAAATCCATTTAAAGGGACAAGGATTTTTGGAAAACAGAATGATGGATATGCAGTTGATTTAACTATTCTAACTTAGTAAACGAAAATTTGTTTCGCTAAAGTTGCAAGCTGGGTTAACAAGGATCATCATAGAGTGCACCACAATCGGATGCTCTACCTTTACGTGTATATGTAATCACGTTTCCCTGTTGAATCTTGAATTATCCTAAATAAAGGTAAATTAAATATTAAAATGTATGTGGAAGGACGAGAAAATATCATATTCAATGACAACTTACACTAAATCTTCTTTTAGATGTTTTATAAGGCGGTTTCCTAAAAACTACAATGAATCCAGGTGAGAGGAATGAATAACTACAAATAAATGTTGGAAATTAGATTTATTTAACCAATTTCACTATAATAAATGTATTTCATTACTAAATGCTGGTTTGAGACTTACATAAAGTTACTATTATATGAGGATGGCTATTTATCAAGCTTAGCGCAGAGTGTAGTACCGAGAGTACATATACATCTAGTATGCAGGAACCACACCACACAAAAGCACCCAGTTTTTAAGAGAAAAGTGTAGTAGGCTCAACACAGCTTTAAAAACCTCTAACAGACGATTAGGAGCATATAATCATTGTGTTTAAGGTTTATGAAGGCACTTTTATCAAATAGGATCGCCATGTGCTTAAATTCCAGTTTCCAATGCGCTGATGAGCACATCTAGTGAGACGATGATTGCACAGATAAAACTTACTATTATCGAATATGAGCTTTATTCTATCGTTATATTTACAGAGCTTAGGCAAATGTGCGTTAAAGCACTCTTTCTCATCGCACTAGAGGTGTCTAGCCTAGAGAGAAAACATGCACCAAAACGTTTCTCGAGAGAATAATGCGCGGAGATGTTAATCATTCGACGTCAAACAAAGAACACTATTCATTCATCTGTCCGTAACTAACGATATCGATGAAAGCGATATGGATAATCGAACGTTCCGGGTAAATCGATTATCTGCTTTACCAACTATTCCAAAAAAGATAACAATTCTACGTATAATAAAAATTGAAAATAAATCGTAACAAATCCGTAACATAATTCCCCCCGTTTGAACCTTCTGGTTCAAACCTCGGAAAGCCCATAGTTGTTTTACAGCCAATTTACTAACTAATTTTAGCGTCCTCTTCCAAATGCCTTATAGGGCTTTTCGAAAGTTTCGAAATCGGTCGAGTATAAATTCCCGTAGAAGTGCGAACTACAACTTTCCGTACAAGGCCGTCGGTTCCCTTCTTTACTTCGATAATCCTGCCTGAAGCCCATTTCGTAGGAGGCAAAGTTTCTTGTTTCAATAATACAAGTTGACCGTTGGACAAATTCTCCTGTTGGAGTCGCCATTAATTTCGTTATTGTAAAGACGAAACATAGTTTTCCGACCAGGCCTTCCAGAATGACCAAAGGAGTTGCTGCCAGAGTTGCATCGGGATAAACGATTTTCTTTAACATCAAGCAAAGACTCCTCGGGAACGGAGGTCAATTCTCCACCGATTAAAGCATGGCCCGGTGTCAGTACCCGCAGGTCCTCTGGATCATCCGACAGAGGAAGCAAAGGCCGAGAGTTGAGACACATTTGAATTTGAAAATTCAAAGAACTTCATTCTTCGAAGGTAGGAAAACGGTTCCCTAAGGTTCGTCGCAAATGGTGCTTAAAGCTTCGCACTCCAGATTCCCATATGCCTCCCAAATGCGCAGCCGCAGGTGGAATGTATTTCCAACGAATCTTGTCATTAAGTACGTGAAGCGTGAGGAAGTTCTTCATTTTTCCAAAAACGCTGAATCCTTTTGTTTAATTGAACGTCCGAGAGACAATGATGCGCAATTGCTTCTGTGGGAACTATAGTGTTAGAGTGACAGTCGACTGTTTTACCGGAGATAATCCAACCAAAAGCAGTGTTCTGCGCTACAAGATCATTTCGACGACCTTTCCTTAAACCGTTACATAAAATTAAAACATAAAGGTCAGCACCGATGATAATGTGAATCCGCCCAGGACCGTTGGTGTAATCACCTGCCAAATCTAAACCTTACAAATGTGGTTCACGCAGAACAAGCGAAGAAATTGTTGCAACGTAGTCTGTCAAATGTTTCGTGACCAATGCATTTGTCGAAAAAACTGGCCCTTGACCTGAACGAGATCGAATCCTGATAGGGACCATACAACGCGATTCGCCAGCTGAGATGTTTCCCAGGCCAATAAGTTCAACATCTTCTAAGCGCATAGTACGATTTTTCAAAGCATTAACCAATTCATTGGCTACCAAAGTCCACGTGCATCCTTGATCCAGCAAAGCGCGAACTTTAACAGAACGTCCCGACTCAGACGTTAAAATCACATGAGCGGTTGCAAGAAGAACGCGTTGAGGTACAGCAAGCGCGTGGGCCGCATGTAACAGCTGCGCAATTTGGGAGGAACTTGTTTAATGCTTTAATGTGTGATGCTTGGATCTACATTGCGAACATGAAAACGAACTCGCACATGTATTTACAGAATGTCCATTCTTAAGACAATTAAAACACAATCTTTTTGTTTTTATAAATTGCAAACGTTACGTCGTAGTTTTCTTTTTGAATTCTAAACACGTAAATAATCTATGTGCTAAATTACAGAGAGGGCAACTATTTGTACTTCATACGACATGACATCTTGCTGTTTCCGCTTTTCGTTTACTCTCATCATTTCGCTGTGCTGCTTCTAAAGCTCTTATACGAGAATCAAGTAAATCTAACAAAGTCGAAAAATGCGGATACTCAGTAGTATTCCCTAATTGTAATTCCCACGCTAATTTAGTATTTGAATCAAGCTTTTGCGAAATGTGATAATAATTATCGTTTTCCGGAGTAACTGTCAATTTAGGAAAACATCCTAAATTTTCTAAAGCCGCGACTGTTTCAGTGACAATGTTTCGAATTGATTGCATGGATTAAACGGAACCATCTTTCATTGACGGAATTGAGAACAACCATTTTAATTACGCTTGAGTAATCGCGCGAGAATTGTCGTATCTTTCTTTCAGATGATCCCATGACGAAACAAAACTAGTTTCCGTTAATGGAACATTTTTTAGCAAGTTCGTGACCTCGCGCCATCTAGAGAATTCTTAAAAGTTGCCCAATCTGTCACCTTACCGGAAAACTTTGGAATATTGATCGCAGGTAGCGGTTTAGACAGGTGATGCTGAATTGGAGCTGCAGGTGAAGGCGTTGACGCACCGGTCATTGAAACATCCACATTCTGTTTCTCCCACTCCGAGATCCGTTGGTAAAGGATGTCGTTATTTGTTAAAAAGACTCCTCAGCTTTTTCAAAATAACGAGTCACAAAGTAAGGGTCACTGGAATCCGGTTTCAAATGATGTATTTTTTTCTCCGTCATGACACATAATTCCCAAATGTTAGAGATGAGTTGAAGTCTATTCTGTAATAGCAGTTGCTAGAATGTCAAAGGAGTCAACAATTTTATATCTATGACAAACAGTAACTTTGAAAAAGGTCACCAAATAAAAGTCACTTTTCAATTTAATTGCTCAAAATTTCACGAATGCGCAAATATTTCTTCACTAAACGATGAAGCCTAAAATGGCTTCTAAAACCATGAACAAAGGATAGAAGTTTTACGCCATCAAATGACGCATTTTTACCAATCACAATAGATCACAACTCGCCTCAATAGATCCTGGCAGGAATCACTAAAATATTTAAGATTCATATAAAGGCACTATTATCAAATAGGATCGCCATGTGCTTAAATTTCAGTTTCCAATGCACTGATGAGCATGTCTAGTGCAAAAAGCTTAGGCAAATAGTGCGTTACAGCACTCTCTGATCGTACTAGAGGTTTCTAGCCGAGAGAGAAAAGATGCACCAAAACGTTTCTTGAGAGAATAATGCGCGGAGATGTTACTATTTCAACGTCAAACAAAGAACACTATTCATTCATCCGTCCGTAACTGACGATATCGATGAGAGCGATATCGATAATCGAATGGTCCGGGTAAATCGCTTATTTGCTTTACCGACTATTTCAAAAAAGGTAACAATTCTACGTGTAATAAAAATTCAAAATAAATCTAAACGAATCCTTAACACATTGAATCTGATATCATCAATATCTACTTAACTGTAATATTATCGTATCCTTCTCCTCTTCATCCTCATTATCCTTTATTCTTTCTCATTCTTCCACATACAATAGACAGACGTTCTTACATTTACAAGCAAAAGCAGCGTATAGGGTAAAATTTGCCAAGTGTCTCCGCCTAAAATTTCGATGTCGCCTATCTTATTCAAACTTTGGTAGATTGTAGTGCTAGTTGTTCTCTTCAAATTCTGTAAGGGCCTAGGCATGCTCGGTCGCCTACGCTTACGCTGAAGCTGACGCCTTATACCACGCAGTTTGGAATGCTGTTCAAGTTATACTCAGTTGGGAACGCAAAAATGTTGGCCCATTTTGTCTTTAAAATCGATTTTGAAAATTAAATTTTTGAAATATATGACTTCGTAGGAAATTTCGTGGCGCATCTTTTATCTTCTTACAAAAAAGTTGTATCTTTTACTGTTTCTGAAAGAAAGGGAAAAAACTGGATTTTGTGAAAAACCAAATTTAATACATATTTTGATTCTAACTCGCTCTAAAAGACAAAGTTCTAAATATTTTTGCATGGAAATTGGAAGAGTTATGCTTTAAACTGTTTTGAAGATGATATGCTCGTTTAAAATTTTTTGATTTGTTATAAAAAAAAAGCTATTAATTTGTTTGCCAAGCAGTCTCAAAATAACGTTACGCAACTTTGATACGATTCGTTTATCGAGGGAATTTTGTGTAAGCCCAAACTTCCAGCGAGGGAAATGTTCATTAGGATATAGTGAAGTTTTTTGAAAAGTATTAATTGAATAGAATGAATTGCTAAAAATATATGAACATTCTAACAGCGCGTCATGTAGAGACCGACCGCGTGAGAGTTAAAATACTTCGTACGCTAACTAAAAAAGATAAAGTTTTGACCAGAAATGTTATAGCGAATTTTCAATATCGAAACATCAAACATACCTGATAACTCCAATTCTTCACTAAGAGTTCTAGACGAGTCATCTTTCTTATTTCGGTCTTTAAAAAACGGATCTTGCTTATCATACAAATGAGGACATTGTTGAATTAATGCAAGCAGCATAAACATTCGATCCTCTTCATTAACAATTTCACTCATTTTAAGCACGAGAAAACCTTTTTGCTATTCACTTCCGTACTCTTAGAGATTAAAAAACTAACTGAAAGCAGTATCAGGTAAGCAGCCCTTTTTAGGGGGGTAAAAAGTTTTTTTACTTCAGTTTAAAAGCTTTTGACTGCCATGTGTTTCAAAACGTGCTGGGTCTCACCTATGTTTAGTCAAATAAGTGCAATGTGAATTAAGGGAAAATCAGCTTCGGAATTCTATAAAATATCGTTTATTGTCATATTATCTAAATAGAAAGTGCGGATTTTCCCATGATTTAAATACTATTTGGTCTCCATGCTACGTACCCGCCCCGGCCGCCTAGCTGCGTAATAAATTTTAGTACACCTAGCTTTTGTTGGAAATTCTTGGCCGCTTTAGCCGATTTACTGGTCATTTAAAGACCAGCTACCATAATTTGTATTGCCCCTCTGACATTTTCTTTTTTGAGAAACACTGCATTGTATTCCTCACAAACATAAGAAAACCGCGTTTTTAATATTCGTTTCGTGCTTAATAATACTTTTACAAATACAGCGGAAAAATTCTTGATTTCAAGGATATGATTATTGATAATTGTCACTCATAACTAATGAAGGCAGACTTAGAAATCCCAAATATTCTATTATAAATTGTATCTATTTAAAAAAATTAAATGGTATATCACCTTCTTGTACAAAAAAATTAACTTATGCAGACTAATGCAGACCATTAAAAAAAATCTTAAATTGGTTAAGGAATGTATCCTCTGGGCCTATATGTGTCTGCAAAAATGCATTTCTCGACCACAGCTACGCAGCTGCGGACCGAGAAACGCGCGGCAATTTAGGATTTTTGACGGCAAATCGGGGCATACCGTAGCTGCGTTTGGACCAGCGTGTCCAAAAGCACTGTTCCCTTTGGTTTATAAGCAGACGCTTAGGCCTACGCACCTGCGCATTAAGCCCTGCGTAAGGATACCTAGGCCCTTAAGGAGGCACACCTAGTACAACGGGTTGTCAAGCTACAGGGGCCGAATTTTCGAAGATTCACCCCGACTGCTAACATTCAATTCTGCATAACTCCTGATAAACTTGTAAAATTCCACTTTTTTATGAGGATTTCAGAAAGTACTTAAACTAAGTTTACAATAAAAATAAGTATTAAACAATGCCACAATTATTTCACCATTATTTTCCATTTTAAAAAACGTTTTTAAGATTTTCTCCAAAATCGGCGTTTTTTATATTTTTGTAATTAGGTTAGAAAAAAGCTTGACTTTTTTTCTTTAAAATCATCCCAAAACAAATATGGTATGGAAAGTATTGGTTAAGTTATATAAGGTAGTACGAGCGCGGGTGCCCCGCGCCAAAAAGCTACAGCGCTGTTGGGCGTGTTGTAGTGGCTCAGTGGTTCTAATACTTGATTAAAATGATTCCGCTCTTTACATGTAACAAATTTTTTATTTTATTTTCACTTTTATGTATCTGGAGAAAGATTTAGTTATTTTGCATATTAAATTTTCAATACGGTTCCATTGTAGGAAAACAATAGTTTATAATAAAATAATAAGCTATTTTGGTGGACGGTTCTGCTGGCCTGTTATATTTCGAGATGGTTTTTGATGAGTCCATTTGCCTCCAATATTTTGGGGAGCTTTTTTTGTGTTAATCTCTTTGCCTATAACAATTTGGCACCTTAAAAAGACTCGTTGAACGTGTCGTTCGTTAAGCCTTAAAACTTGTTTCGATTCGGCAAAGACTGTGTCGGGCACACAAAAATACCATTCTTTTCTACCATCTACTTACTGAATAGACTCTGACTTGAAGGAATTATTCGTCATCTTCGCAGTATGTCATTTTTCCTAAGAGAGAGATCGCACGGAGATCTTGAAGAGAATAGCAAAGTAACCTTTAAATAGAATACAAAATAATTTTTCAAGTAACACTGTGACCAGACAAGGGGACTCACACCAAAAAGCACCAAAAAGCTTGAGAGGCAAGGTGACTCACATAAAAAGGGACCCCGAAATGTAAAAAGCAAGGTGACTCACACCGAAACGCACTTAAAATTGCTATAAGCAAAGAGATTAACACAAAAAAACTCCTGAAAACATTGACGTTTTGCAACATTCGTTTCGCGTAAACCGAAAAATCATTTTGGTCAAGTATTAGAACTACTGAGCCACTACATCACGCCCAGCAGCGCTGAAGCTAGTTGGCGCGGGGCACCCGTGCTCGTACTACCTTATATAACTCAACCAATACTTTAGATCCCATATTCGTTTTAAGATGATTTTCAAGAGAAAAAATCAAGCTTTTTTCTAGCCGAATTAAAATAATATTATGTAGAATATTATGTAGAATTGAATGTTAGTGGTCGGGGTGAATCATCGAAAATTCGGACCCCTGTAGCGTGACTACCCGCTTTACTAGGTGTGCCCCCTTTACCGAATTTAAAAAAATCATTAGAACTACAATCTGCCAAAGTTTGAATAAGATTGGCGACATCGAAATTTTAGGCGGGGACACTTGGCAAATTTTACCCCATACGCTGCTTTTGCTTATAGATTTAATAACGTTTGCATATTGAATCTTGAATTGTCCTTAATGAAGGTAAATACACTGATAAAATGTATGTGGAATAGCGAGAAAAAATAAAGGATGATGAGGAGGAACAGGAGGAGGAGACGATAATATTACAGTTAAGTAGATACTGATGATATTAGATTCAATGTGTTAAGGATTCGTTTAGATTTATTTTGAATTTTTATTACACGTAGAACTATTACCTCTTTTTGAAATAGTTGGTAACGCAGATAAGCGATTTACCCGGACCGTTCGATTATCGATATCGCTCTCATCGATATCGTTAGTTACGGACGGATGATTGAATAGTGTTCTTTGTTTGGAGTCGAATGAGTAACATCTCCGCACCAGCAATTTTACGAAATACAAATTTTTATGTATTTAAACACTTTAAAACTTATATAAACCCAAAAAATTGAACATCGGCAAATTTATACATCCGCACCCGATCTCCATTCATCTCGGTCAAGGCAACTTGAGCAAGGGTTAAATTAGTAACGTAGAAAGCATTAATTCCTCCTTAATTTCTATAAAGTTTATTACGCAGAAGAAATTTATTTCCGAGAAAATTTTGATACTGTGACTCTTAAAGCCGCAAATAGCTCAGAACTCTAAGACTTAGCACATTGAAAAATAGTTAAATAACCCCCGCATGGTCATACTAAGAGCAACGGCCATATATATTAAGTGAAACTGAATGTAAACTATTTGATACTGCATATCTATTATGTACATGTCTTCTTCTATGAATGAGATCACACTTTTCGTATACAGTAGACTCTTGCAGATCGGCTACAATTATGTGTCCTTCTACCCCATATTAGCATAATGTCATTTTTGGACGAATAAATGCGTGTGATAAATAAAATCTGAATTCATTTCAGCTCCTTCAAAAAAACAAAACACTCGAAGTCAGCAGGTTGTAACTCCCACACCGTCCACCATGTCTAATTCCTCCACGAAGACTCCGGAAGTCAGGTAATATAACAATTATAGATCTGTGCAGGGGAAGTTTAAAAAACAGAAAAAGCCACGGTTAAAAAATTTAAAAGTAACTCAGTTTATTTTCACTTTGAGTACGCACATAAATTACGTGACGGTTTTTCTGACATTTTAAATCACTTCACTTCCTTTGTTCGATTGTGTAAGCATTGAATCGATCTGCTCATCTTACCTTACAGAATTTCTTCTAATCACATTTTTTCATGAATTTATTACTTTGCAGATAGAGAGACAAAATTTTAATTAATGCATTTTTGATCATGCTTCCCTTTGTTGGTATTAATGAAAAATTTTCTATGTACTTCTACCGGGGATTTTGTGGTTCGGAACCCACCTACAACTATAGGTGCCCTGCAAATAGGCTGGTGACTTCCTTGCGAAGGGTCTCCATCTAAAGGGGTCTATCGCTCGGGGTACGCTGCTAAATTTCGAGTAATGAACACACACACACACACTACGGTGGCCAAACAAATCGCATTTGAGAAATTTCAACGGGCTTCGATGCCAAATTGTTCTCTTGTAGAAACAAATTAATGCCTATTTTTTTGTTTTGAAATAAAATGATGTTTAGACCCGTCTGTGCAAATTTTGCGTCTTATGGAGTTTAGCATGTAAAACGTATACTTTTTTTACTTCTTCGATTTTGTCCAAGAAATTATGAATCAATTTATTTACGATTTTACAGACTTGTTCTCATCTTAGTAAATATAATAAAAATTGCAGTATTTGTAGACGCGTAGCGAGCCTTAGATATGAATGTTTTATTTGAAATTTTTAGTAAGCAGTTTTGAGTGTGTTGAGAACAGATTTATAGAAAAAAATGTTAAATTTTTTTAAATTTATAACTTTGAAGCCATAAAAAAAATGAATAAAAATTACAAATTTTAGTTACACAGCAGTTTTTCTCCGAGCCTGAAGAATTTATGGCGACTAAGAACTCAAAGTGGCTTATTGTTAGAGACTTAGAACTTGCAGATGCAGGCTCGGCCATAAAGCCTCCTGCTATAGCCACATGCACACACCTGTAGCCCTGGCTGCCCTACGCCTACGACCTTCTTTCATGGTAATACCTGCGAGCTTCGCCAGTCCATCCCTTTCCTCAGGGGTCCTTTTTTGAAAATGGGGAAAAATTGGAGAATGAAAAATTCCTAATTTTTCAATTAGTGATATAAAAGTAATATATTTGGAATCTACGCATTCTTCTGATTCCAAAGACATGTGATTTGGCTATAAATGTTGAAAATTTCAGAAGGATTTAGTAATAAATTGAATATTAAACTGAAGTCTGTTGATATTAAACCCTTCAAATTTTCAACTTTTCTAGGCAAGTAATATATCGATTCAATCGATAAAATTCGTAGATGCTGATTATGCTATTTTCAAATCTATACTTGAAATAATTAATTTTTTTAAATTTTCTTAGTTTCACAAGCCTGCGTGCGAAAGACCCTTGCTGAAATAAGCTTAATTATACTGAGAACTGTGAACAATATGAGAACTGTCGATCTCACGTAATTTTGTTAAAGGGAATAAAGACTGCATTTATCGAACACAACTCAACACAAATTTCAGTTTTTCGAAATTATTAAATATAATAACATTTTTAGTTTTTGTTTTAAAGGTTCGGTTTTTGGAATTTTTTTTCTTGGACAAAATTGCGTATACTTCGATCCGCCTAGCACAACCTTTCTGTTTGCTCTAAAACAAGTTGCGAGTGTATCAAAAATTTTTTTCTTCAAAAATTGTGCCCATAATTTTTCATTTTTCAAAAATCGTTTACGGAACAAATAAGCGCAAGTCGAGCATAAATTAGAACAACTTTTTTTTTTTAAGTTTGCGTGTATAACTTTCAGGACATCCAAAGAGATGCATTTTGAACTTAAATTATTAATTTTCAACCTTCTTGTATTTTCAATTAAAAACTATCTTTCAATCAATAAAAAAAATCGTAGATAAATTATGATTTGAAGGGGAGAATAATTTATGATACGAAATAAAAGTTTAGAATGACTATTTATTTTTTAAGTGTCTTTGTTTATTTGCTTTAAGGTTATTGTATAAAC
>JAAAKG020142327.1:0-11636 GCA_010014905.2 Druon quercuslanigerum
AAATTTTATTTTCAATTCAAAAAGACACATTTGTTGAATTTTCCACACAAAAAAATTAATTTTCAACAAAATAGTTGAACTTTCACCCAGAGGTGAGTTTTCAACTAAAAATATAAATGTAAAAAAATGATTTCTTAACAAAGTGATTCATCCATATATTTCAAATAAAATAGGTGAATACTTAAGAAAGGAAAAATAGTTTTTAACCAAAAAGTTGCATTTTCATAAAAAAATGAAATTTCTACTAAAACAAATGACTTCTTATATCCAAATGATAAATTTTCAATAAAATAGTCGAATTTTCACCCAGAAAAGATTCTAGTCGACTTTTCACGATCAAAATAGGAACTTTTAAACTAGAAAGAAGTTTCTACGAAAAAAAATTGAACTTTCCACAAAAAAATCGAATGTTTAAGCAAAATTCATGACATTTTTTATAAAATTGTAGAATTTTCTATCTAATAGTTGCATTTTAATCAAAAAAGTAAAACTTCTCTTCAAAACGATAAATTTACATAAAAAATGTTATAAAATCTTTCAATTTTCGACCAAAAAAGATACTAGCTGACTTCGCAAGATCAAAATAGGAATTCGCAAACAAGAAAGAAGCGCCTTCGAAAAAAATTGAGTTTTCCGTCCAAAAATACAAATGTTTAACCAAAAAGCATAACTTTTTTATAAAATTCTTGAATTTTCTACCAAACGGATGCATTTTTATCCAATAATATGATTTTTTTTTAAATAGATGAATTTTTATTTTAAAAATTTATAAAATCTTTTTATTTTCATCCTAAAAAGATACTAGTTAACTTTTCAAGATCATTATATTAATCTTGTAACAAAGAAATAAGTTTCTATTAAAAAAAGTGTATTTTAAGTTGCAAAAGACACATTTGATTATAACAAAAAAGAAATTCCATTAAGCAATTAAATTTTTGATCTAAGTAGTTGGATTTTTCACAGAATAGTTGAACTTTCAACCAAAGGTGAGTTTTCAAATACAAGTTTTTTTTTACAAAAGTTTGTTTTTCTTAACAAAGTGATTTATTTATATATTTAAATGAAAAAGGTGAATATTTAAGAAAGAAAGAATAGTTTTTAACTGAAAAGTTTCATTTTTATAAAAAAATATAATTTCTACTATAAATCAAATGACTTTTTGAAGCCAGATGATAAATTTTCAAAAAATTGTGAAATTTTCATTTAGAAAAGGTTCTAGTTTACTTTTCAAGATTAAAATAGACATTTTCAACCAAGAAAAAAGTTTCTTTAAAAAAATTGAATTTTCCGTCCAAAAGGACGAATGTTTAACAAAAAAACATGACTTTTTAAATAAAATTGTTGCATTTTCTACCCAATAGTTGCATTTTTATCCAAAAAAGTGAAATTTCTCTTTAGAAATATAAATTTTTATAAAAAAATTTTATCTAATCTTTCGATTTTCGCACTAAAAAGATACTAGTTAACTTTTCAAGATCAGTTTATTAATTTTGTAACAAATAAATAAGTTTTTATGAAACAATTTAAATTTTTAATTTAAAAAAGACATTTAAAATTTTCCGACGCCTCACATTAAAAGAGTTGCTGAAGAACTAGGGTTACGAAGGTCCTTCGAAGGTAAAGTGAACAACTGAAGGAATCTTAATGCAGGGTAGGGTTTCAAATGCGTCGACGACCATTATCTCTGATTTACAATGCAATTGGATCCGGTAAATGTGCGGTCACTAACGAAAAGCATCCTGTTACAGCTGTCTGAATAGGGCCGATTTAATCAGGGTTCATGATGGAAGGGATTCTCGGTCACCTACAATAGCGGTACTATGCAACGAAGGAGCGGAAGTGGAGGTGCTCAGCACAGGGTCAGACCTGCATGTCGAGTTCGTTGCTAATTCAGAGTGGCCTGGCCAAGGCTTCAAGGCGATGTTCCAGTTTCAACCACTGGACGATGCACTTCATTCAGGTAGGTATCAAAAAATTATTAATTTTTTTAAACAAATTTCTGTATATCTGTTTACCCTAGATTACCCCTAAATAAAGAACAACTTTTATATAATTTACAGAAAAAATATTACTTTTTAACAAAACTGTGGATTTATCAACAAAAAATCTTTCGTAAAGGGTGAATTTTTCAACCTAGAAGAATTTCTTTAGGTTGCGTACAGTCCTGGAAATTAAGGAAGATTCAGAAAGAGAATGGACTCGTCCCGAAAATACGGGACAACTAGCGAATCTCATAAAAAATGTTAAACAAAGTTTTCACTTTTTATTATGATTGTTTATTTTTCAATAAATTGCTTTAATTTTTCACATAAAATTTAAATATCTAGTCAAAAACATGAATTTGTAATGAAGCAGTAGAATTTTCAATTATTAAATATTAGGTTGAGTCAAAAAAAGTCGATATTTTTTTTTCCTCTCACCCAAAAATATCTCAGATGATGACCAAACAAAGATAAAAAAAAATGAATAGATGTTATTAGGCACTAAATTTAGTATTAAAGTTCCACTAAGTCAAATTGTTATCTTCAATATTTGCCTTTTTTACAGAGCTTTGAATTTTATATTTTCGGTTTTTTTTGCATTTTTCAGCTAAACTATTAGTATCAGAGAAAAGAGTTAAATAACAATTTTGTAGTGCGTCTGAAATCCTAGAAAAAGTTCTTATTGACTTTTTCTTATCAAAAATCACGACAAAGTTACAGGCTCTCAAACATTTTAGTCTAATTATCGATTCTTCAATTCGTAAAATCAAAAATTTGAAAAAATAAATATTTAATAGCCTGTAACTTTGTTATGGTTGACGATACGAAAAAGTCGATAAAGACTTTTTCTAGGATTTCGGACCTACTACAAATTTAATATTTAATTTTTTTCTCTCACACTAATAGCTAAGCTTAAAAATGCAAAAAACCAAAAATTTGAGATTAAAAGCTCTGTAAAAACTTAACTATTAAAGATAAAAATTTGACCCAATGGAACTTTTTGTACCAAATTTAGTGCTTGATAAGAATTTTTTAATTTATTTTCTGTTGAAATAATTTTTTTACAGCTTACAGGGCAAACATTAGCAAAAAAAACAATTTTCCGCTAAAGAAACTATAGTTTAGTGCTAAATATTTAGATTTTTAACAAAAAAAATTTTTAACTGAAATTCCGCATTTTGAGCCTGAGGATGTATTTTTTTAGCCAAGCAATTGAGCTTGCGATCAACCCGTTAAATATTCGAATGAAAGAAGATAAATTTATAAAAAAAACAAAATAGCTAGATTTTTAATAATTTTTTTTTAAATCGAATTTTGAACTAGAAAGTTGATTTTTTAACCAATTATTTTTTAATCCTTAAGCAAGACGATTATTTTTTACAAAAGAACGAACTTTATATGAAACACATGAATTTTCAAACAAATAGTTGAATTTTCATCCAAATGGTTAAGCTTTTAACGAAAAAGATGAATTTTAAACCAAGAATATTTATTTTCCATTCAACAATTTTCAACTAAAGTAAAAAATCTTCAACCATAAAATTAATTTGTTAATAGAATATTTTGCCTTTTAACTGAGTAGATGAATTTTTAACTAAAATAGATAAATCTTAAATGAAAAGTGGAAGCTTTTAATTTTTAGTCAAAACAAATAATTTTCAACCAAAAATGAGACAAATTTTTATTATGTAGTTAAATTATACACTAAAAAGTTGCTTTTAGACAAAATTGTTGAATTTCCTGCAAATTGGATTAACTTTTAACTAAAAACTTAAAATTTTAAACAAAAAAAAAAAGAATTTTCAGTGAAGCAGTAGTACAACTTTTCAATGAGCAGTGGAATTTATTACGAAAAAAGATAACTTTTCAACAAAGTTTTTGCACTAACAAAAAACTTTAATTATCAATTTACAGAATCAATTTTAAACTTAAAATATAATATAAGTTTTTAGTTACCTGAATGAATTTTTAAACAAATGTTTCACAAAGTAGTTGAAAACCATTTTGATTACCTGTCTATTGAAAATTTGTTTCTTTTCTTAAAAATTCAACTGTTTTGTTGATAATTATTCAAAATTGGTCAAAATTTATTTCATTTATAGTTCAAAACTAATTGTTTTAACTGGAGACGTAACTACTCGATTTTTGGTTTATATTTATATTTTTTCGTTGAAAATTCTTTTCTCTAATGTCCCCGTTTGTTAGATTGACAATTTGGTCATTTTAGCAGCAAAAGAATATTTTTGGTTGAAAATTCAATTATTCTAGTAAAAAATATGTGTTTGGCCTTCAAAATGCAAGAATTGAGATAGAAAGAAACTCTTCAGTTTAGATTAAATATTTTCGTCATGAAATGTTATCTTCTTATAAAATTTTTCTTTTTCTCTTCAAAATTAAAAATTTTGGATAACACACTTTTTTATTGATTACAGAAATCTTTTCCTGTAAAACTTTAACTAATTTGTTAAAAATTTCTCTTCTTGGTTGAGAAATGTTTTGCTTTTGTTGAAGATTCAACCAGCACATTGTACGTTGTTATTACGTTAATTTTTTTCAAGAAAATTAAAATATTCAGCCAAAAACATAAATATTTAATGATAAAGTTTAATTTTCAGTTAATAAATATACATTTTCCACAATAAAATCGATTAGTTACATTTTCAATTAAAAAAAATTTCGCAAAAAAAACATAGTTTAATGCTAAATATTTATTTATATTATTTTATTATTTTATTACTTGACTTTATTATTATTTTTATTTTATTTATATTATTTAGATTTAAAAATAAAATTCTAACTAAAATTCCGCATCTCGAGGCTAAGGATGTATGTTTTAGTCAAGCAATTCAACTTTCGATCAACCAGTTCAATGTTCGAATGAAAGAAGATAAATTTAGAATAAAGAACGTAATAGCTAGATTTTAATTAAATCTTTTTTAATAGAGTTTTTAGCTGAAATTTTGATTTTTCAATTATTTCTTTCTAATTTTTTGAGCAAGATGATTAGTTTTTACAAAAAAACGAAGTTTATATGAAATACATGACTTTTCAAACAAATATTCGAATTTTCAAGAAAATGGTTAAGCTTTTAACCAAATAAATGAATTTTAAAGAAAGATTTTTTCTTTTCTATTGGACAATTTTCAAAGAAAGTAAAGGATCTTTAATCATAAAACTTATTTGTTAACAGAATAGTTTGGCTTTTAACTGAGTAGTTGAATTTTTAACGAAAAAAGATAAATATTTAATGGAAAGTGGAAGGTTTTTTTTAAGTTAAAACAATTAATTCTCAACCAAAAATAAGTACAAGTTTCCAATAAGTAGTGGATTTTTTTTACGAAAAAAGGTAACTTTTTAACGAAGTTTTTGCACCAACAAAAAAAACGTCAATTACGAATTAACAGAATTAATTTTAAACTAAAACTATACCATAAGTTTCCAGTTAACGGAATAATTTTTAAAACAAATTTTTCACAAAGTAGTTAAAAACCATTTTGATTACCTGGCTTTTAAAAATTTTCTTCTTTTGTAAAAAATTGAAATATTTGTTAAAAATTAGTCAAAATTAGTCAAAAATTATTTTAATTAGAGTTCAAAACTAATTGTATTAACTGCAAACGTAACCATTCCATTTTTGGTTGAAAAGTCTTTTTCCTCATGTTCTCGTTTGTTAGGTTAACAATTCAGTCATTTTAGTAGTAAACGAATATTTTTCTTTAAAAATGTAATTTTTTCAGTAAAAAATTAGTGTTTGGTCTTTAAAATGCAGGACTTGGTTTAGAAAGGAACTATTTAGTATAGATTAAATATTTTCGTCATGAAAACTTATCTGCTTCTTATAAAATGTGTCTTTTTCTTATCAAAATTTAAAATTTGGACAACATACTTTTTTATTAATTGCAAAATTTTTTCTCTGTAAAAATTGAACTTATTCGTTAAAAATTTTAAACCAGAACATTGTACGTTGTAATTGTTTGGTAAATTTCAACAGTTTTTAATTAAAAATTTAATCATTTCTCTGTAAAAATTTCTGCTAGTACACTTTAGTTGGAAATTGAACTATTTTGTTAAAAATTTGACTTTTTGTTTTTTAAAAATAACGGCTTTTGCTAAAAACTTACAATTTTGCGTTTTTTGTTAAAAATTAGCATTTTTAGTTTTAAACTAAAGGTTAAAAAAAGGTTAAAAATAAGGTTAATAAGGTTTAAAATTTATGTATTTTATTGACCATTCTACTTTTTTGGAAGAAAATTGATTTGATTGGTTAAAAATTTATCATTTTGATTGAAAAATCAATTTTTTGGGTAAAAATTATCTATTGTTGTTATTAACAATAGAATACATTGAAGCTGATTAAGTTTCAACTGGGATTACCTCTCAGTTGCAATATATTTTTATCTTCTATTTTTTGGAAATTTTCTTTGAATGTAAGATCTTAATGCAAAAGTCGTCTAGAAGTAATTCTCAAAATATAAGATGCTATATCAAAATTTAGAATAATTCTATGTTCTCTAAACCTGTAGTTGTATAAAATAGTATTTTAATTTAAGCCAATTAAAATAAAAGTTATAACCGAGACAGATATTTATGGAGAGATAGAGCGCTTCTTTTAAGGACCTCATTTCTAATATGCAAATTCTGAAGCACTTTTCACGAACAGGAGAGTGTTCGTAAATAAGGTTTTACGACAGTATAAACTTTAACACGCAACTTACATGTAAAAGTGTAAATTAATGCTTCAGAAGCACTTGGTTATACGAGCAGAAAAGAGTTACAGGTCCTTCGCTCGTTCAATAAAGTTTTCCGTCTTTTCATCTCCCCAAGAATAATAGAAGAGGATTCGTTTTGTTTTACGAAAATTGTATGGAGGCTTTATATCTGACACGTTAAGGAGAACGGAGTTAATCGAAATCACTGGAAAGGCTCGCTTTGCGATAAACTTTGATACCTTCGTAAAAATTACTATCTTTCTTTTAAAGAGTAGGTATTACATTCCACTTGAAAAAAATTCGATTAAAGAAGACTTTTAAATCCTGATTGAAATTTAACTCATTTAGGATAGAATTTTCAGATTGAAAAATCAAGAAAGGAAAAATTCCGAACAATTCAGACTCACATATATAGTAAATTGTGGCGCCTTCTTGCAGAGCTTTTGTTTTTGATTTTCAAGTAGAAAATGTTAAGAAAAGCAAAACCTATTATACTTATTTTTAGTGCTATATTCTATAGGCCGAAACTTTACGTTGGACATAAAAAATAATTCACATTAGACAGTCAAGCAAAATTATTTATTACTGTAATTATTCTAATTTCAAGAAATTTTAAAATGTGTCTTGCCAGGACGTGCATTTTCTACTTTGAATGCTTACAGCCATAAGTTCAAGTAGAAAAGGTTGGTCATGGTACTACTTTTTATTTTATTTTTACACTTTCTGACGGCTTCTTGTAATTTACTTTAATTTTCTAAATTTTTTAAATTTCAAATTTTCTAAATTTATTATTGTTTATTGTACAAGGAGATCATATGTGATAAGTTAAGGAAAAATGCGTTAATCGAAATTTTTGAAAAACGAGTATCAAATTCTACTTAGAAAAAAATTCGATTAAGGAAATCTTTAAAATCATAATAGGAATCCAATACCTTTTAAGATAGTATTATAAGATTGAAAAATACAAAAAGCAAAACTGCTGAAAAGTTTGAAATTATCATATCAAAGTAAAAGTAAGGGAAATCTAGAAATCTCTAAAAGTATACAGATTATAGAATAATTTATGTTTTGCACCCCTATGAGTGTCGGTAATGTAGAATCTCTAGATCAAAATAGTAAGTTGCAGCGCCTCTGTGAAGAGCTTTTATGAAGCTCAAAAGCTCCTCTCGTTCAACAAACGGTAAGGGAATAGGATGCTTACCAAAAGTCGATTCAGGGGTAAAATTTAGTCGGTAAAAGTGGTTTAAAAATTTCTACAATACCAATTGCAAGGGATGATTAATATGATTTTTTCATATAATGAGGTTATTACTTTTTTCAAAATACTTAATTTTTAAGCACTTGAAAAAAATTTTTTTTATATCATGTCTTTGAACAAAATGTATAAGAAGCTTTTACCTTTGGGGATAAGAAGAAAATTTCTGTTTACCATCAAACGATAATTTTTGATACTCTTTACTTTCTGATAACAAATTATTTAAACAAAAATTAATTTTAACATACTATTCTAAATTTTTATTCAGTATTAAGAAAATATTCTTATAAAGAATGTGAAAAAAGGAACGGATATAAAATTGATCAATAAATCGTATTTAAAAAATATGAATCCTTTCTTTATTAAATAAAAGTTCCATAAAGAAAAAAATACAGTAATTTTCCAGTTTTCACCGAAAAAAAATAATTAGTTTCACACCACGAAAGGTAAGTTTTCAATGTTAGGATTTATTTTTGAAACTAAAAAGTCCAATGCTTTAGAAAGCTAACTTTTACATCCGTAAATATGATTTTTCAACAAGAAAGTTTATTTTTATTTAAGAAAAAAAAGTAAATATTAAACCACATATTAATATTTCCAACAAAGCAGCGAAAATAATATTCTGACAAAGGATTGAATTTGTTAACGAATTGTTCAACTTTTAAGCAAGCAAACCAATTTTTTACAAAATTGTTAAATACTCAACCAGAATATATGATTTTTGAGCCAGATATTTAAATTTTTAAACTTAAATGATAAAATTCGATTAGAAAACAGATAAATTTTAAACTTTATTTTCAGGCCAAAAAAAAACATATATTTAAGACAAAAATATAAAATCTTCTGGGATTTCAATAAACATCACAATAAAAATTCGTAAAGTTTTAACCAAATAGTTTACCTTTCAACATAAAGAAATAATTTTCCAAAATAAATGAATTTTCAAACTAACAAGACTGCTAAGAATATTCCATACAAAAGGAAAAATACCGATTAATTTTAAACATATAATTGAAATTTGATCCAAAAATGATAAAAATTCTTTAAAAAGTCATGAATTTTTCACCAACAATGATCAATTTTCAAAAAAAGTTTAACAAAATATTTGAATTATTTGCAAAACTATTGAAATTTTAAGCCGAAAAGAAAAATTTTCTAAAAGACATTTACCAACAACTTATAACTAAATAGTTAAGCTTTCAACCCAAGAAAGTGAACTTTCTACAAAACAGTTGAGTTTTCAAAAAAAAAAATTTTATCTAGAAAGTTTAGTTTTCAGCCATATAGTTGATTTTGCAACCAAACTGTTAAAATTTAGAGCCTAGAAGACAAATTTTCCACAAAATAGTTGAAGTTTTAAATCAAAAATATAAATTTTAATTGAATAACCCAATTTCCAACCAAAATGATTCTTTTTAAACAAACGAATAATTTTTGAGCAAATAAGATGGATTTTTATACCAAGTAGACATTTTAAATTTGCTATTAAGAAAGATTTCTCTGCCAAGAAAAAAAAATGTTTGAGAAAATTTTGCAATTTTCTATCAAGAAGAACTAATTTCTTAAAAAACGGTTGGAATTTCAACAGTTTTCAATACAAAAGGACAAATGATGTGTAAAAAAATACGTATTTTTAAGAAAATAGATACATTTTCACAAAAGAATGGAAATTTTAAGCAAATCAAATTTTTGACCACTAATATAAATTCTCAACCAAAAATACAACTAGTTTAATATAATAGTATCATATATATGTATATTTGTAGAATTTTAAATCGATAAGAATAAACTTTTAAAGAAATCCGAGAAAAAATCGATAAAAGGGCAAAATTTCTTGATAAGAGAGGGGACCAAAAGGGACATTCTGTATAATGATTTTTGAATAAATAATTAAACAAGTAATTAAAGAAGAATTTTTTTCATAACAAAAATCTATTTCTTACAATAAAAATAAATTGTTTTGCATCAAACAAACTTTTCTTTTACTGAGTCGTAATAAATATTTTCCATTGATTTAAGGAAATTTGATTTCAATCCAATAAATTTCCTTAATTAATATAAATTTAAAATAAAGTTCCGTTGAATTAAAGATCGCTTTTTTCTAGTGAAAGAATAGTCAAGTTAGCCTATTGTGCCGTACTGAATTCCTAATGCAATAAATCATAAATGCGTCCGTTTGTATTATGGTAGATTGGCTGTGTTGTATTGCACGCACAACTCCCTGCTGTAATTAACGGCACTGTGTATTCAGAGGATAATTACTATAATGTGTTCCAGATTTGGACAAGGTCCTCCCTGGAGGCGTTACTGGAAACCCCAAGTACTCGGTCATTGGTCCAGCTGTCAGCGCAACGAGTAAGTACAGTTTCAAATCTCAATTGTCTTGAGAAAATAATTCTTGACCTTTTTTCCCTCGATTATTAAATTTTCTAGAAAAAAATATCTCTTTGTTTTAACTATATTTAATTTTCAAAACAGGACAATTTTTGTACAAGAAAACAAAATGCTTTTAAGTAGAAAAGGTCAGTCGTAATAGGAATCTGTATTTTACTTTTCTAATTTTTGAAAAGTTTTTTTTATAATAATTACTTTTATTTTTGACAGAGATTTCACTGCTTAAAATTTTCAAGTAGAAAATGTTAGGTAGGTCTAGACACATTATATGGATTTTCAGAATAATATTTTATAAGTCAAAACTTTACGTCGGATATAAGAAAATGACTTTCGATAAAGAATCAGGTAAAATTATTTAATAATGTGATTATTTCAATTATTAGCAAATTCGAACTATGTCTTACGAGAACGTACTTTTTCTACTTTGGCCATCGATACTCTCCTGAGTTAAAGCAGAACATTCCTCGTACGGTAAGACTATATTATTTTTGTGTCTACCTCAATGCGTTTAAGTAGAAAAGGTTGGACATGGAAATATTTATATTCTATTTTTCTACTCTCTGACAATATGTGTTACATGGATTTTGAGCACCACATTATATAAGCAAGAATCTTACATTAAAAATATTATTAATATTTTTAATTTTCAGCAATATTAATAAGTTTAATATAAATTTTAATTAATTACTGAAGGTTTATTTCTAACAAAACCATTATTTTTAACAACGAAAAATTGTGAGATTTCAAAAAACATTAATTTACAGATTTCTTCTGTCAATAGAATTTGTTTTTACTATCGATGGTAACTTTTTTAATATTTAAAAATTAATGAATAATCTCTACTTTTTCGGGGAAAACATTCTCTGCAACTTCACTGTTTACAATTCGGAAAGAAAAATTTTTTATGGCTGACATAATAAAAAAAAATTTGTAGATATATTTTTTGTTAAGAAATTACTGTTGTTGAATATTATTTATTTATTTTTAAAATTGGAAAATTTAGATTTTTAGACAATGTTTTCTTCTAAAAAATAATCCATGGCTTTTTAAAGAACGCATATTTTCTGAAATTAGTAAGAAGCAAAAGTAAGAAGAAATTTCATTCCAAAATCTATTTTTAAATCATTATTTTCATAAGTTTTAAACTTTCTTTTTGAAATAATGTTTTTTGTTAATGAGGAAGATTTGTATCTGACCGTGGGCCTCAAATAGGAAAACTAATTTTTAACTTTATAATTTATATATATATATATATATATATATATATATATATTAAATTTATGACATTTTTATCAC
>JAAAKG020142328.1:0-11636 GCA_010014905.2 Druon quercuslanigerum
AGGGAGGGGAGTTGGCGAGAAAGTGTTTGATGGTGGTAAAAGAGAGGAGAGGGAGGGCTATAGAATTAACGAGATGGAAAGAAGAAAGGAGGGAGGTTTTGAATGCTAGAGACATGGAAGCCGGGACGGGAGTAAACTATGAAGAATTGGAAAAAATGACAGGGAAAGACAATTAATAGAAAGATGGCGGATGATTGACGAATCAAAACACAATAAATTGTATAAGATGATAAAAAAGGAAGGTGTACCAAAGTATTCAGAGAAGCGATGGGGAGAGAGAAGGTGGACCAGAATAGCAAGATTTATACTGGGAAACGAGATAAGATAGGGGAGGTATTGGGAAAAGGAAGAGAACAGAAAGTGTAGAATATGTGAATGGGAGGAGGAAACATGGGAGCTCGTATGGAAAGGATGTAGAAAAGCAATGGATGATAAAGGAAGCTGGCAAGAGAATGTGGTTATGATTCTAGGGGAGGATGGATTAGGAGAATATTGCATGAAGGAGTTGGAGGGTGCTAGAGTAGCGAATGAGAGTGAATGAAAGAATTCATGTGAAAAAATGGTAAATTGGGGGACAAAAAAGTGGAAGAATAAGGAAACGGAAGTCGCCTAGATTATAAGCGTAAAGATTGTACGTAATGGATATGTAATAGCATAAGTAGACTAAGATGCGTTTGCGTTCTCATTCTCTCCCTCTCGCTTGCACTTGCACTCTCGCTATCTACCGCTCGCTCGATTTGAGGAACTAGATAGATATAGGACTTTATGTAAATAGTTGTAAATATTTGTAAATATAAAGTTTGAAATTTTCATTTTGTTGTTTAATATGTAAGCGGAAATATTGTAAGGAATTGAAATTATGCAAACCCTTAGGGGACACATTATGAATAAAGAAGAAGAAGAAATACGATTTAAAATTTTGTTGTTGGCAATAAATAATTGTTGAAATAAGTTACATTTATTTAAACAATAAAAATGGTTAAAAAAGTCATGGCCGATATTCAAATTGCCCATTTATAAATATTTGCATTAGAAAAATGTCAGAAATTGCTGAAAATTAACAATAATACGTAAAAATATAGTTATTTTATTTTTGGGTCATATTTTGGGTACTGTGAGGGGCGTAAAGGTGGGTTCAAAATAAAAGTTATTAGTATAGTTTTATTTCGTATACAGTCATCTTCAATCCCTGAAAGCTTGGCAGGTTTCGATCAAACCCTGGAGTATGAGTTACATTTTTCGAAAATCCAAAATTTGCCCATATTAATGAAATTGGATTCTGAAGTGCCCGGCGCAACGTGTTGATATTTAAATTTCAAAAAAATACGCATTTTCTTTCTCCAGAATTGGAAACTTTTTGAATGAAATTTTTATCAAGTTTCGTCACATACATAACGAGATGTAGAGATATCAAATTGTTTGGTTTTCCCAAATGGTACATTCCAACTACTGATGAATGACATTATCTTTCTGCAATAAAAAAATTCGCAACTCTTTAATTCGAATCAATTATTTTTTGCAAATCTAAGCAATGTATTGAAAAAGGCGTTAAAGTTTGTTGAATATGTTTAACGCATTAAGGTATTCATGTAGGAAAATCCATACTCATTACTCATCGAGTGTGCCGTTTAAAGAGAATTGCAATTATTACTAACAAAAGAAAAATCAATTTTTTTGGTTATTTTTTTTTTTGATTATGTTTTTACACAATTTATGTATGCCATATGCCTATATTAAAGACTAAATTTAGATAGTAACCTTTGCTAAAATAATTTTTTCTGTCTCAGGGGATCTAAGAAGTTTGAGATTATGAAACTTTTAGCTATATCAAATTTTACATATGGGGTCATTCACAAAATACGTAATACAGTTTTTAAGAACTTTAAACACCTCCCACCCCCACACCCCCTTTCGTAATGCTTTTTCTACTTTACTTGACATAGATAAAAACGAAATATTCACCGGAGGCTGTGCCCTTGTTTAACATCTTTTCTTCAACTTGGTTGCATTATGAGTTACCTTCTAAACGAATTCAGGAGTGAGATGCGGAAACACATACACATTTTTCGTTACTTTCTAAGCAAACACGAAAAAAATGTGTCCTATAAGAAGTGCAGAACTCAGTCTGGGAATCTTGGAAGGGTACCAAAATGTTATAAAAATTGAAAGCCTTCTTCTTTGAATATTTACAAGATATTTAAATACTAAGTACGAGAAAGACCCCCATAAAGTCTGTCTAAAAAATTTCGATAAAGCAAAAAGAATTTAGAGACTCTGAAATATCTAAGACACTCTCGGAAATAGTGAAGATGTAACTAATATAACTTTCAAGACAGTCTGGGAAAATATGAATGGTTCTCAGCAAATAAAAAATCATACTGCGAAGCTGAATGCCAGATTTTTATTCTTTTGTTTACATCAGAAGTTCACACAGTTAACACACGACCCTAATACTATAATCTAACTTAACACTACTACACATACATCGCAATTCCCTAACGAACAATATCGCATGTTGTGTAAATCCGTCGGAATGGTCCTTATATACTAACCAAAAATATTCTCACCGCTTGTGAAAAACGACCAGCGAACGCCAAAAATTGGTGTTTGTCGTTTGAATGTTACAGTGTAACTACATCATTTGATTATTTTTACTGTTAAGAATATTAATTTAATGTGCATTTCCTCTAAATTTATTAATGCTTTGATAATACTCTTAAAATTTAAATTTTAAAAGATAAATATTTTTTTAAATATTAAAATATTTGGCAGTGAATAACCTTTTTTGTTAAAAAATCATATTTTTAAGTTGAAAATTTCACATTTTTGTACAAAATTCATGTTGTTGGTTGAAAATTCAACTGTTCTTTATAGATACTTGGTTTTATTGCCTTCAAAATTCAACAATATTGTTGAAAACTAATTTATGTTCGTGAAAATTTGTATTCTTTTTTGCAGAACATTAAGGGAATTTCCATGATAACACGGTCATAAGAATAACAAAATTCAAAGTATTCCTGCTTGGTGCATAAATAGTAGGCAGTGGATGCTTTGCCGGTATCAGGTAAAAACTTCTCTGCCGTTATCGGCAATTAAGTTCCCTGACGGTACGTTCTAACATAACGTTACTGTACATTATTACATATTCATTACATTTTTATTACGTTATTACATTGTTATTGTTAGTGTACATAACGTTATTTCTGCGAGCAGTTGCAGGGCTGCCTTCAACATTATATCTGACAATAGCCGTTCAAAGGGGAGCCTCCCCCCCAAGAGACGTTGGAAAGGAGTTTAACGAACATTATTTCTGAGACCGGTCAATTGTATCTCTGTCTGCCCTCACGAGTCTTTAGAGAAGGGTACGGGGTTGATCCCTTATAAAAAATACGTCTTAAATCATATATCCTTACTCTAAGATATCTGACAGTCCCTACGGTATGCTAAAAATGTGTTTTTCACCAGTACCGGCAGAGAAATTGTTTGCTGGCACCGGCAGAAAGCTTGTTTGCCGGTGACGGAAGTCTATCTACTTCGTAAATACTAAACAATAATAAGTAAGAGGAAACATAGTACTTTCTAATTGTGCATAATATGCGGGAAAAAACTGATGGACAAAGTGAGTATAGAGATAATCCTCAGTGAATGTGGTGCAGAAGAGACACTAGTTGACATATGGGAAAGAAATCGGTTAAAAAGGTTCGGAAATTTTGAGAAAATGAAAAATGCACGGCTAACGAAACAAGCGTATCCAGGTAAAGTAAATGGCAGGATGCCCAGAGTGAGACCGCTGAAAGAAAGGTTTGAATGTGTGAATGAGGCCCTACTTAGAAGAGACATAAAGAGCCACAGAAACGCGAGAGCGTGCATGAAAAAGACCTTTGATACTCAGATACTTGGATACTTGGAACCTCACATGACGACTTTGTGAGGATCTTCACTCAGGATGATTGCTAGAGAGATTGATGAGCTACCTGGGTCGGAGCAGTGTTGCGAAACAAACGTGTTATTTAAATAAAGAACACGAGAATTGCAGATCAATCTAAAAATTCTATAACCTCTTCCTCACATTTTTCACTTCACCACCGAGTGAGTCACGCCTACCCCGAAATCCACTCGCAAGTTCTCGCGCTTTGCGCTTGATTCGGTATTCATATCGGGCTACGCGCTCGGACACATTTGCCTCACGCTTTACACGTGGTTCCTCTAGCTTTTCGGACTTCGTGTGCTCGCTATTACGCGCTTCGCGGACAAATAGCTAATATTTTAGTAAGCTTCATCGTTATGACATGCTTTTGGTTCAATTACGTCAGTTTTACATAAAGAGAAGAACTAATTCACTTAAGGTTCTTAAGGAACCTTAAGGAACACATTCTTATCAAGACACTCGCGCTTCGCGCTCGATATTTAGTTTAAAAATCATGTAAATCTCGCGTTCCACGCTCGTTTCTGTTTAACGTATAATAGAAAAGCAAAAGTTTGAGCGCGCTTTACGTTCCGTGTTATACATTCTTCATATACAAAGGACTAAATTTTTATTTGTTTTTAAATGAGGAAGGAAATTCCTTTACTTTAGCGTACATTTCTGTACCTTTCTAATAAATTATGCAATCAAAAAGATTTTTTCCAACTAACTGAAAAAGGGGGAAAAATAGTATCTAAATCGTTTTTCGAACATAAACATATAATAAAATGATTTGCGCTTTCACGTCTTATTGTCGATGAGAATATAACATGTAATTAATGTGTATATGCGAACAAAATTCTATTACATTAAATATTACATTAAATATTATTTTAACTTTGCAGAATAATTTAAAAATTCATTATATTAAAATGTTTATCTCGGCCTGGGACCTCGCCCTGCTTATTCAGGTATTGCAAAATAAAGTACAAATTTTATCCATTAACATGATTTTATCATTTATTCTTAATTTTTACTAATCTTTATTCGCAGCTACCCTGAGATATGTATTATTTCAAAAAGTGGCCCATAAAAAATTTGTATATCTTTTTTGAGTGCACAATTTTTGTCCAATCATCATTTGTCGTATCTTGCATAGTTTGTCCGTAAAATAGAATTTTTGATTTTTCATTATTTTTTGGGCAATAAAAATGTCAATTTTCGATTTTTCAAAAAAGTTCAAAAAGTCGTTATGACAATCTTGTAGGGTGTGTAAAGAAACCCATTTTTCTCATATTGACTTTTTTTTGTATCTTGCGTTGTTTGGCTCATAATGCTAATTTTCGCTTCTTTTTTTGGATTTTGACTACACGTCCTATCAAAAAGTAATTCATGACAAATTTGTAGATCTTTTTTGGCGGCACAATTTTCGTGTTCACATCTTTCTTCGTATCTTGCATAGTTTTACCGCAAACTGGAATATTTTATTTTTTATTATTTTTTCTGCGATCAAGATTTGTTCAAAAAGATAGTATCAAATCTTGTAGGGTTTTCAGAAACCAACGTTTTTCCCCTCTTGACTTTTTTGGATATCATGCATTGTTTGGCTTAAAATGTTCATTTTCGTTTGATTTTTTGGATTTTGAAACTACTATAACTCCGGTAATTCTTTTTTCATCGAAAAAATTCAGTGTGATAAATTGTTAGTCTTTCCAAGTGCTACTAATTACTGTACATAGAATTTTTACATCTTGATAAAAGTGCTCTCAAAAATTTTCAAAATGTGCTCACTTTTTGAATTTTTATCCAAAATGGCTGGCTAACGAACTTGACCTTCAATTTGAAACACTAAAAGATTATACCAAAGGCCAATCCAATATGATGATTTTTTCGAAAGTTATCGTGCTCACAGCCAGACATACATACAGACATACATACAGACATACATACATACAGACAGACAGACACATTCGTAAAAACCTGTTTTTCGGGTTCAGAGGGTCTCAAAACGTAGACATTTGACTAGAAGTTGAACTACAGCAGAATGTGACGTATGCGAACGGCCGTGCATCACGCATGGAAATGCCCTTAATCTTCTTATTTAGTTGGGATTATTTAGTTCTTATTCAGTATATCGTAAGATTTTGCATTATTTTAAACAATTTAAAGGATTTTAACCATTTTTTAGAGACTTTACGGGATTTACTCCGATTTTACTGGATTATAAGGAGTTTTGAAGGTTCCAAGAAATTTCAACGATTTTCGCAGTTTTTAAAGGGTTTTAAAAAAAAAATTTAAATAGTCGATATTCTTTTCAAACTATTTTTTATCAGATTACTTAAACTCAAGCATTATTTTCGTCTCGAGTCTAGTATTGAATTCTTAAATACGAAAATGAAAATAACCAACCTACTTTTGAATTATCTAAAAATAACAGTTAAATCAAATTGAATATGAATAGAAATATTAGAAATCTGTAAATATCACCTTAATTAATATAAAATACTTCTACTTATAGAACCCATCTTAAACTTGACTTCAACTTTTAACCATTTTTAATTTTTAATTCATTATAAAAATCTTCAATATTGAATATGCTTAAATTTTATAATAAAAGCACAATTTTCTGTCCAAGCATATGAACCGGTTTTGCGTTAAAAGACAAGCCTTATGTTGCACTCTGCAGCCATCTTTATTTCATATTGCCGACTGAAATTCGACTGTGAACTTCGAGGTGCAGATATATTTTCCCAGACTGTCTAGGAATTCCTGTAACACCAGTGCGCTTTTTTCCTTTTAGGAAATCTAACAAATTGTTTTGAATCGAATTAAAAATATTCATAACTTTTCTACAATTCACCGTGGACTGAATTTGGCTTCTGACTTAAATTTTGTATAGTAATTACAAAGCTCTTTTTCCTAAACATTTTTGTGCCCATCCAAAATTCCAGGACTAACTCTACACTTTTCACAGGAATTTTTCCCCTGTGAAGGCTCTTTTACTTAAATATTGTGAAAAGTTCAAATTATGTATTATCGCATGTAAAACAATTTACAATTCTCTTTGATAATAATTTTTATACAAAATTCTAAAACTGAACTCTTGTTAGAATTTTGCAATTATTTAAAATAATTAAGTATCGTTAATAAATAACAGTTGTTACATTTACATGATCGAGCTATATTATATCAATCACCATCTCTGTGTATACTGAAATTTCGGTACAAATAGCCGAAGTTTTTCGGCACGTACGAGTCGATACTGCCTCTGCAAAAAGGAGGTACGTAACATTGTTATAAACGCGTTACGTAAATTATTGCAGAACTGTGAGTAGAAGTATTGTCTCACTACTGAAAGTTCTTACATGACACACCTTTGTTATTTAATATACATGGGATATAGTGGAAATCAGTGCGATGGGTAATAAAGATACTTTTTTGGGGTGACTAATAGTTCCAGTTACGCAGCGAAAACAGGTAACTAATAATCCTTGTAATCGTGTACACTCCCGTATGACATCTTGTGTACTCTAATATGTAATCATTTGCCGTCTTGTGTGATCTTTTGAAATCACTTGTAATTTAATCTATGCAATTCATCGTAATCCTTCCAACCTCGTGTAATCTAATATAATCTCGTGTGATCCCACGTAATCTTTTGGTATGTATAATAGACTATGTATATACTTTCCAAAAACCATTAAAGATAAAACTGTTTACAACCAAAGTAAAACTCATTTATTTATGATAGTTTTATAGTAGCTCGATAAAAAATGTAAAAATAGCTGTTTTTGAGATAATACTGAAGAAAAATAACTTCACTTTAGGAAGTATTTGTACAGAAATTGGCAACTTTAAAAATGACCGTGGTTACGGGTACCGAAGCTTCAGCGCACAAATAGTCGCATTTCTTGGGTATGATCAGCGGGACATATGGGAAACGGACTATTTGTAATCAAATGCAGCATTCAATTGAAATCAATTGACTGCAATTGCGAAATAAAATGGACAATCGACAACTCTGATAAAATATATCATTTAATTCGATCATGGAAAATGGAAAAATTCAAATTATTGTGGTGTTGGCACGAAATTTTGAGTTTCCCCCGTCCGGGCAACAAAGAGGTGACACACGAAAATATGAAATGTGCAAACAGTACAAACAACGTACAAACGTATGCAAAAGGAAAATTTTCGAAATTTGAATTTCAGTGGGATGGCACGCAATTTTGATTTTCCCTAGCCGGGCAACAAAGAGGGTATGAACGAGAATATCAAAAAATAAAAACAGTACAAACTACATACAAACGTATGCAGAAAGAAAATTTGAGAAATTTGCATTGAGGTGGAATGCGTGAAGTTAGGCCCCCGAAATCAATTCCGCCCCTAATTTTGTAACTAGGATGGGACAAACGAAAATATTGGATAAACAAATAGCACAAACAACGAACAAACGTATGTAAAAATAAAATTTTAAAAATGTGATCTTGTGGGGGCAGCTTCACGTGGGTGATGAGAAGAATGAAAAAATTGAATTCTGAGGTTAGAGTATTTATCCAATTTAATTGTGCAATGACGGCCGCTAAAATCCCTTTCTTTATTTTCTTAGTTCTCCTTCATTCTGTACAAACATAAAATAAAGATTAAAAATTATCTGATTAAGATTCTAAAAATAAATTTTCGTTTGGCTTTATTAAAAATTTCCAATATTTGTAAATTGAGAGCGAATTGAAGCTACTGTGAAGTTAGCACAATTGTTGAACATAAGCTTTCAAACTTCAAAACTTTTGTACCAAGATTTTTAAATTTAGTCACTTTGACTCGCTCTCCCGCAATACCCCGTAAGTTGACGAAATATGGAAAAATTTCCGAAAATTACTACCTTGGAAAATTGATCACTGTCCCAAAAATATGACATCAATGATTTTTCAAACTAAACTCGCGACAACATGATCTCGTTTTTTTCCAAATAGAAAAACCTCTGCCAGTGCCAATTATGTTTTAAGAATTGATTTTTTCTGTTATTTGCAACATAAAAATTATTGCCAGAGTGAGGTGGATAATAATTAAAGTTGAAAAATTAATTGTTTGAATAATTTATTATTATTGTTAATGACACTTAATTTGAAAAATGCTAGTAAGTTGCGGTTATTTTCTGAAATGTTCATTTTTTGTCCACTTTGTTAGATAATAATTTAAAAAATATGCCCGCTGCCAAGGGCTTTCGGGTACGCTGTCGCGCTTCACGCTCGTTTTTGTACGTTTAATGCCTACACTTTAACTACATTTTTTCAAATATCAAAAATATTATAACTTAAATCGAAAACTGTGATATAAGCTTCTGAGGAATTACAGCCATAAATTATAACTGAAATTTGTTTCTATTTGTTATTAACTCGATAATTTCTATCCAATTGAAAAACTTTATCAAAACAATTTTTAAATCTTGTTCAAATCTACTAAAAACATTGCTTTGAACTTACAGATCTCTAGAAAACAAAAATGGCATATTTTTGAAAAGGATCAAACTTTTTGAACTTTTACCTAATTAAAAAATTTCATGAGAATAGTTTCAAAATACATATACTTTATATCTAGTAGAGATTTGGATTGAGATTTCTTAACCTATTAAAAAAATTTTTTTCCTCTTTTTGAAAATTTTCTAAATGTTGAAAAGCGTATAACTTTTTTAATTTGTATCCAATTTCAAAGTTTCATTAGATTCATTTTTTTCTAATTAGAAAATTTAACTGAGATACTGTGTAAATATATTTGACATCTAGTGAAGAATTTAAATGACATTTACTAATCTATCAGAAAAATATTATTTTCTATTCTTCTGAACATTTTCAAAATTTTTAAAAGTATATTTGTATTGACTGTACTATAAGGCAGCGAGACATGGATATATCAAGAAAAAGATAAGAATAAAATTAACGCGATCGACATGAGATTCTTACGCATAATATGCGGGAAAACTCTGATAGACAATGTGAGTAACGAGATAATTCTTAAAGAATGTGGTGCGGAAGAAACACTAGTTTACATATGGGAAAGAAATCGGTTAAGGTAGTTCGGGCATGTTAAGAGAATGAAACATGAACGACTAACGAAACAAGTGTATCAAGGTAATGTAAATGGCAGCGTGCCCAGAGGCAGATCGCGGAAAGAATTGTTAGAATGTGTCATAAAAACACGAGAGCCTGCATGAAAAAATGCATGGACGTGAAAGAAGCTAGAGAAGTATGCTAGGACAGAAAAGTATGGCAGCAAATAGTTAATGAAAAGAGTGCAGGTAGAGTGAATGACGCCTGAAACACAAGACCTTGGATACTAATGGACCAAGTGGGGAACCTTACAGAACGACTTTGTGAGGATCTGCACTTGGTTCGATTACTACAGAGATTGATCAGCAACCTGAGTCAGAGCAGTGTTGCGGAATGAACGTGTTACTTAAATAAATAACACGAGAATTCTAGATCAATTTAAAAAATAATATAACTCCTTCCTCACACCGAGTGAGTCACGCCTACCACGAAAGGGAAACGGCTTAATCGTAGTGTTGCCATCAAGCGACATTTCCTGATATCAACACGATGTCGACTCGATCCCAACTCGATCCTAGCCACCGGTAACGGGTTTGGATTCTGTAGGTTTTAGTACGACTTGACTTTGGATCGTGAAGTCGATACATCGGCTAGGGATCGGGTCGGGTTGCCGATACTCCTCCGGCAGATGTGCTCTTCTCACTTGAACCGAGCGGAGAGGGAAATTTGACAAAGGGTTGACGTCATTCGGCCCCCCTGACTCCTACGCTGTCTGGTTTAACCGGTTATGGTTAGAGTGAAAATGCTAAAAATTCACTTTGAACCTCGTTTTTTTATTTCACCCTATTGTGAACCGCTAGTCGCTACGTCACAGACACATCTGTCGAAGGAGTATCGAAAATCTGACACGATCTCGATCCGATATATCGACTTCTCGAGCCAAAGTCGAGCCGGAAGAAAACCGAACACGAGTATCGGAAACACGATCCCGAACCGAGAAAAACGGACGCGATCCCGATCCGAACACGAGACAGTATCATATCGAACGGCATAATATAACTTTTCTAATTTTTATCGAAATTGAACATTTTATTTGGTCTTCTATTCACCCATAAGGAACTTTGCCATAATTTTTCTAAAATTTTAAAAAAAATTTCAAATTTTTCGAACACGCTCTAAATTTTTTAATTTTGGTTGGACATATCTGCTTAACAAACTTAACCTTCATTTTGGGAATCTTAAGAAGTGTATCAAAGGCTAACTCGATTGGATAAACCCTTTAAAAGTTAGCGTGGAATCCATGTAGAATATTCAAATATCTGTTTTATGTCAGAAAAAAGTATACGCAAAAGCAAAAAGATTGTTTAAAATATGATTCTTTCTAATGTCTATTTATTACTTGTTCATAACTAAAAAGGCAGACTTCCGTTTCCGGCATGAATGTATAAGGTAGCGGGAATATATAGAAGGGTTTGGACGAAAGAGATTGTTTAAGGGATTGTGAAATTGGAAAGTGGGTAACGATCTTTTTGAGTGTTGCGACAGATTTGTGTGAAAGTTGAGGTTAGGTTCGTTTGAGATTTGTGACAGGGTGGGAGGACTGGGTTTATCGGGTTAATAGTAGCAGGGCTGGGTAGAGACGGAGAAAGACAAGACAGGTACCAGAACGCGACGATAGAGGCAGG
>JAAAKG020142330.1:0-11635 GCA_010014905.2 Druon quercuslanigerum
TGGCAAGGCGTTCTTCTAGAATTTTCTTCTGTTCTTTGAAATTTCGTTGTTGCATCAATGTTTGATCTCGGGAAATCCGATATCCTTTTACTGAATCCGGAAGCAAGTTCTTTTTCATCATGGAAAGATATAATCGAATCATTTCCGAGGCATCTGTTACTGATCGAAATATGACCTTGACAGGACGTGCTAGGGCCTGGGATCGCTGTCCAATACGGAAGACACGTATAGTATTAGACGAAATCAAAAAAGATGGATTAATGATTTTAAGCAGGTCAGTGACCTGAATGATATCATTGTTTAAAAGTGAGCTATCCTCTTCAGTCACAGTTTCAGGTAAGTTAAATATTAATATACTTTTCTTACGTGCATTGCGCAGGCTGAATTTTGTCATGAATAGATTTAATTTTTTTGGAGTCAATGCGAAATATCTTGAAAAAGAATCCTTGCTGTCATATTTTTTATAGTGACCTGATATATGACAGAATGGATTTTTTCTTGCCGAAAATGGACAAAAATCTAGTGACTTGAAAGATTGAAAGATTTTAGGTTTAAAGTTTACAGGTTTAAGGTTAATGAGTTATGAAAAGTAGGGGTCATATGTTCTACATTAGATGTGGGGTTTTCGGGAATATGGATGCATGCATTTGAAGTTTAAGTTGTTTTTGTGTAATTACATTTCTTTATTCATCTATAATTCGTTGAAGCTTAAACCAAAAATTTCTGTGTAAATAAAACCAAGTTTGAACCGTGTGAACTTCTACCAGAAGTTTTTCAAAACATTAAAAAAAAATTTACGATTCATGGAGAATTCTGCGGTCACTTGATTTTTGTCTATTTTCGGCAAAAAAATCCTTGCTGTCATATATCAGGTCACTATAAAAAATATGACAGAAAGGATTCTTTTTCAATATATTTCGCATTATTTACAAAAAAATTAAACCTATTCCTGAAAAAATGGTCAAAAGGTGTTTTTGTTTATGAAAATTGTTTAAATAAGAAACATTTTTTGGTCACTATGAACAATATGATAGGAAGGAGTCTTAGGCAAAACATTTTAAGTTGACTCCGTAAAAAAATCAAGCCTTATCATGATAAAATGGTAAAAATGTGCATTTGTTTATAAAAAATGTTTAAATAATACACATTTTTTGTTAACTATAAAAAATATTATAGCAAGGAGTCTTAGGCAAAACATTTTAAGTTGATTCCGCAAAAAAATCAAGCCTTTTTATGATAAAAAAATCAAAATGTGCATTTATTATTAAATCTTTTTAAATAATTAACATTTTTTGGTCACAATAAAAAATATGATGGCAAGGTGCCTTAGGCAAAACATTTTAGGTAGATTTCGCAAAAAAATCAAGCCTTTTCATCAAAAAATTGTCAAAATGTGCATTTGTTTAAAGAAATTGTTTAAAAAATTGGCAATCATTAGCTATTCTTTACTTATTGTAAGCGCACATTATTATCTGAGATACTTTATACAAAAGCTATGGGTCAAAATTAGATAATCATTGCAAATCACGAAAAAATGACCTTTGTTAATTAATTCCTTTATAACATTATTAAAAAAATTGTGTTTTCTTACCCACTAATGCATTATTTGTAGTTAGTTTTTAAATTGATTTATGACCTTTTTAATAAAGTTTCCAAGTCTTAGAAGAAATGGTATCATGGAAAAGTTTAGCAACAAAAAGTTATAAGTTTGTTGTTAGGTAAAAAATTTCCGTTAAGTCAAAATAAAAATTGCACAGTTAAATGTTATACCTGTAAGAATGACGGTCAATTCTAAAAAAGAGAAATCAAAATCCGTTAAGAATTGCACTGTCAGTCGATTTTTGTCCACAAAAACTGCTTTTTCTCCCCATGTGAACCGGTACCATTTCGGCTTCCATTCCAATTCCATAACGTTCGTAGGATACATATGCAGCGTGCTAGCGCTACTCTCTCAATATAAACCGAGAAAAATTTGTTTGTTCTGTGTAAAAACTGAAGTCACAGCATCTTCAACGGTACATTACACCGTTGCGCCTATATTAGATTATAGGGATATGGATTGTAGAATCAAAACTACTATTCTGTTGTAACAGCATCGGCTATTCTCCCCACTTCTTCGTCTAGGCATGGGCCTTGGAGTGACAAGGTTGTTTAACGCATTCCTTGTGTAGGGAGTCAGTCTGCTTCCTACCTCTTAGCAGTAAATATCGATACTCAATAAAGAAGTCCTGTCTCACAATTCAGACACTTATTAAAAAGGTCTATTATTATCCACACCATTACACGCGAAACATTTTTATATTTTATGTTATCTTAACTGCTTCTACCTCTTGAACCGATGACGACTCCGCAAACGCACATTTCTTTCTATCAGACTCGTTCTTCTGATGAGGTATCGAAAAATCACTTTGGATTTTGGACAGTGGCTTCTTCACTATCAGGACAAAAACGCTTTATATGGCCCTTTTTCGCTCATTTATAGCATCCACCGCTTGAAACACTTTTTGTTTTCTCTGACCGAATATTCAATTGTGCGAATAGATTCATCGTAAATACCCTGATCTATTAAATCAACAATTTTATCATCGCAAAGTTCTAGTTTCACTTTATTAAACTTTCCCCAGGGAACTGTCTGACTATCGCAAAGGAAAAGACCTGCCAAGTTAACAATGATCACTGACAGAGAAATTTTTTGTTTCAGGGCTATCACGTATCACTGCACATTTACACTTGAGTTCACAAGGGTTTTCACTGATTTTCAGTTGTTTTTTCACATTGTTCCTTTTTAAAATATAAATTTTTCAAGGCACGCGCTAATAATTTCAGTTCTGATCTGTAAGGATAAATAAATTCAGACTTTTTCAAATTAAAAGATTATATTTTATAAGATTCTGTGACTACAATAATATTGAAAGTATGTCTGACAAAATATATTTCAAAACATAAGCGACTGCTTAAGACGACAGCCAGAGGAAAACTGACTTTAGTTCACCTCCCCTGAAGATATGAGCACCTTGCTGGCCTCATGATCGCCAATGTTTAGTCTACGACTACTATGGAGCTCTTTAGCTTTAAGGCGCCAGCATTACATAAACATTTGGATAGCGACATTCATGATTCCTTGAAACTGTCTGCCTCATCTCAAATTAGCTTTAAAGTGATCCGTCATAATTTTCACTTCAAGTAGATTATTGTCCAACACGGACAACCGGCTACCTGGACTTACCACACAAAATATCAACTAATATATTTCTTAATACTTGTGTACAACTATAAAACTACTTGTATTTAATTATAAGGAATTGTGTGTTGTAACTCTGATCACTCTTTACTTACTGATAGATTCTATGTACTCTGTTCCTCAGAGCGCTAATTAGCCCTAGGGTCTTTTTGCAAAAAAATTTACGGAAAAAATGTAGGTACATATAGCAGCAAGTTGTTCTATTCCTATTAAAGCATACAATTTTAAGGTGGAAAATTAGTTCAAAATTCGTGCTATATCTGCTGTAACTCATACGAATAAGACGGAGTTTTTTCGTGCTGAGTCAGACGGCGTAGTGATGGAAACGAGGCACCTGGCAAATGAGTATTTGGGACCAAATTTCCCTTTGCTGAATACGAGTCTTCAGCGAGGGTAAATTTAATCGTATTTACTTCCGAGCCAGATGTCTCGTTTCCACCACTATGCCTCCTCAATCAGTACATATAACTTCTGTCTCACTCTTACAGCTGAGGGACTTTGTCTTATTCTAGGAAAGTTAAACATACCATGCTCTAAGAGTCTAATAGCAGTCTCGCCGAGCGAGAAAATCCTATTACCTGACCGTGAAGGAATCCTTGCGATTTCGCAATGAGTTTCTTACGCTTCGGCTTAAAAACTCCGTTGTAAAAAGCACATACCGAAATGGCAACGTATTTTTTGAAACCATAGTATGGTCAAGTGAATGATTTTCTCGCCAGGTGATGCTACGTTCAATGCATATGTTCGAGCTACATTACCATGTACTTTACGCTTTTGTAGTTAAGAGACTCGCCACGCTAAAATTGTACTAGTTCATGCAACTAAAGCACGAAATGCGGGCCACTTTTTCACGTTAATATTTCTTACTTTAATAGGAACCGCTTAATTCGCTATTATACTCAGATTTTCTTTCTCCGTGCACAAATACAAAATACAATCAGTCAAACTTTGAGCCCGCTTAGACGAATTCGTTTTTTCGGGTGGGAACACTTGAGAAATTGATCTGCCGCATCGTAGAACGGGATATAGAATATTTCTTCAAGAGTGGGGAGGGGGTCGTTAGCTTCCTGAATTTGAATGATGTTTGGGGGCCCCCTCGATTCCTCAATAAATATTTTATATCCGGTTCTACGATGCGGCGGTTCAATTATGCCCCCTATACACTTTTAATTCTGACAAAGGCAAGACCCCCTTCCCTAAGGGCTGTAAGACCTTGTAGTTGGTGGGGAGGCTTAAGCATAAGGGACATAGGGGTCAATAGGACCTCGGCCTGCATGCGTATGGATATGGATGTTAGGATCCCTATATACGGGCTCTCCACCGTTGTTGAAAAGGATCACTATACACGGGCTCTCCTGGTATGCATGATTGTAGTATGATAGAAGGATTAAAGAGCCTAGCTAACACGGGACTTCTGGATCCCTGGGTCGAGGTCCCTCCCGGACTGATTCGAGTTCTTGAAATCGGCACGGGAATGACCTGCGGCCCGCATAGCGACCATGAAACAGTCCTCCGTTGGTATGGTGGCCTGCAAACGGATATTCATTACGTGTTCCGCTCAATGTGACCCCCCCCCCCCCCAAGCCATGGGTGTAGAGTGATCTGCCCGTCGCACTTTCACACCTTACGGGGCTCTGCGGGGTTCTGCTGGGGCCGATCTTTTCTTTCCCTAGCTGCTCGTGGGAACAAAAATGCATCACGCTAAAACCAACGAAAACAAAGAAGGTGAAACGGAGGTAGCGGAGGGGGAGAGGGGTTGGGTTCTCACCGGCAAGCCAAATCCAGGCAGCGGCTGTGCCCTTAGCTCTATCAAGAGCTGAGGGATTGACGGTACCTCTGAGTGAGGCTATGGAAACGGGAGCAGCCAATCAGTCCCCCAATAAAAAACACCTTAACGGTTCCCAGAAAGGGAGACTGAAGAGGCAAGCGCAGCAGGCTAGTATAGCAGCTGCGATACCTAACACACCGGCAACTAATGTGCCGATAACCAGCACTGAGGCTCAGAAGCGGGGAAGGGGCTCGGATCGCACCCCACAGGGGGAAGGGTGGCGAGCCTGTTTAGAGGCACAAGGCGGCCCAGCAACAGACAAACAGGAAGTCGTCGGGGTTGGACTGACGGCTGCTCAGAGGGTGGCCCATGACGGTGGAGGTGACGGGTGCAGGCTACCCAGACTCGTTACTCATTACAGTGCAGTTTGACCTTTTCAGGAAGGCCACCTGTAGGGCGCTCGAAAGAGTGTCTTCAGATCATTGGCCAAAAATCAGGACCTCCTTCTGTAGGGGAGGGGTCTTTGAATTTGTGGTAGCCGACCCAGCGGCTAAATCTTAGCTGCACAAAGTTGTGGTAGTGACAAAGCCTTGGGAAAGGATGGTATATATCAGATATATCCGCGATAAAGCCTTGCCAAGTAGGCTACTTCACAAGCATCAACACGCCTATAGGGCTGGTCACTCGATAGAGACTGTCCTAAGCACAGCAGTTAACCTAATCGAAGGACAGCTGAAGCTGAAAGGCCTTGCGATAACAACCGTTATGGACATTGAATGAGCCTTTAACTACACCTCGGGAGAGGTGATAAGGGCGGCCATGATCTCACATGGAGTGCCTATGGCAGTTGTAGAATGGTCCTGCCAAATGTTGGCCAATAGGAACCTAACTACAACTAAGGGTGATTCCACTTTATGTGCAACCGTTGATTCGGGATGTCTGCAGGGAGGTGTTTAATCACCCCTGCTGTGGTGTCTGGATGTAAATGAACTCCTTCATCTGCTGACGAGTCAAGGCCACCACGTTATAGGCTATGCGGACGATATATTGATAATCGTGCAAGGTCAGCATCTGGATGCGCGCTTCGGAGTAATGCAGCAAGCACTAAGAATAGTAAATTCTGGGTGCAAGAAGACTGGACTATCAGTCAGTCTGAGCAAGACGGACGCAGTTGTATTCACCAGAAGGTATAACAGACATAAGGTAGGGCTTGAAGAATGTCCACTCTGTCGACTGTGCGGAGAGGGTAGTGAGACGTCTACTCATATCCTCTGTCACTGCCCTGCGATTGCGGGGAAACGTATAACACTCACAGGCAATAATTGCATCAATGAGTCTGAAATATCGTTCAACAGCGTGGCAGCGGCCCTCTCCCTTTGGAAAGGGCTATGGAGTCACGCTTGTGGTTTAGAAGGGGACGCAACGTGTTTACCCAGGCGTCAGGGGCTGTAATGGTCTCAACCTAGAGTATTAATAATAATAATAATGGCAAGACCCAATTGTCATCAACTATGGGCAAAATTTTCAAAAGAAATGTCACTACAACGTGGCACGGGTTACAAATCTTTTTGCGATATTGAATGTTTTTAGACTATAACTTAGCCTCTCAGATCGCGCTTTTGGTAACGTCCTAGTACCGCTTTTTCAAATTTACATCCAAGAAACGTTTATAGAATGTTCTAATCACATCTTTGAATCGTGTCTACTAAGGAAGTATGGAATTTGGTATATTGTTGCGATTTTTGTGACGTGAATAGGGGAGGGGGGGGGGGGGAATAAACAAATCAATGCTTTTTAAACGAATAGTAACGATTGTTTATCAATTCCAATCATAATAGTACGGAACGTTCCTGGAACGTCAAGCGAAAACCTTCGAAATCTTGTCGGAAAGTTTTAAGTGTCCGCTGCTTGGGTACGTTCCAGGAACATAATACTGGAACCTTCCAAACAAAAATGTATTTTATGGTTATTAGTATTAATAAATATCGTGTGAATCGTAAGAGATAGGTCCAAATTGATGTCAGTTTATAATATGGATATCATAGTAAAGCTATATTGAGTACCACATATACTAAACTAGTATTACTGAAACGTTCCGCTTTAATGTTCTGAAAGCTTCAGCCGAACGCTCCGTCTTATTAGGAAACGTTTACTAAAACATAATATAAAAGAACTATAATATACCAAATGTTCGCTCGTACCTAAGAAATGTACCTATTTGTAAATAGTATTTCCCGTTGTAATTTACGATCCACAAATATTGTATTTTTTACTTGTTCAGGCAAACAGTAATGTAAAAAAGTAAAGCAGTGAGGTACAAAATTTACCAAATTAAACAAAATGGGTACGAAAGGCCACTTCACTCAGCATAAAATAAATTGCACAATTTATTTTTTCCAAATCTCAATTTTTTCAAGGAGAGTAAATAAACGACAGTTTTCTGTGATAATGACAATGACCAAGGAAATTTATTATTTAAACTGATGTATAAATAAATGCATAATGGATAACAGCTAAATACTTCCTAAAGTATTTTAATAGTTGTTATTTGTAGCAGCATTTTCTGCACTTTCAGATTATAAAATATTGTAATAAACTTAAACTAAAATTAAAACTAAGAATTTATTTGAATAATTCATAAATAAATTTTCTTTCTTCTCAACTGCAGGCCCAGCGAGGATTGTTTCTCACTTGATAATATCTGGTGCACGAGCCTGTGAAGTGAAATAAGAATAAATTATTTTCAGATAGAAAACTTTATTTATAAACTTGCATTTTTAAAGTTTTCTAGTCATAAAAACAAGAATAGTAGTTTGATTATTTTTCACTGTATGTATGCTAAGTCCCGTATGGAAAAATCTTCTAGCATGGGCTCAGCCCAGAAGATATCGTCTGGTATCCAGTTTTTACTCGGAAGAGTTGTATACGTAAAAAATCATGAACTAGTAGCTTGGTCTAGGATATAAGAAAAATGCATCGGATATTGATGTATTTTCGTAAATAATCTGCGAATTTTGAGAAAGAATTGACGAAGTCGATGTGAAAATTCTAAAACCGCTCATCACTCTTTTCGTAAATAATTACAAAAATATTACGAGTTTGCCCGACAAATCTGGGAACTAGGAAGTAGGTTCGCCTGCACGTGGTCCGTAGACTCCCTCTTCCTCACACGCAGTGCGTGTATGCACGCGTATGTGTGGTTTCAGTTCGTCTAATCTAATGAGTGGTTAGAAGCTTTATAATACCTATATTGTTTGGCCTCAATGGCTGCGCGTGTTTATGCACACTTGGTTTATGTTTAGTAACTGTCGAGTTAGCAGTTTCATGGTTCAAATCCTTCAGTCGCAGATTTATAAATATATATAAATTAAATCACACAAATAAAATTTTCCCCTTTTTATGTTTAAGTCTAAATTTTTCACGAACTGTTCGTAGGCGATTCGAAGTTTTCGTAAAAAAGTTCGAAATTAATCCATACATTTTTCATAGAAGTAAGGACTTAATGTTTCACTTATTTGTCCCGTATTCGAGACCTAGCTACAAGTTTTTGACTTTTTACGGATATATTTTTTCCGTGTTCGCGGATAAGATGGTTTGACATGGGCCTATCTGGCAATACTGATAGAATGATGATAGAAAATAAGAAATTAACGCTACCAAAAACAACACTTTTATTCTTATTGAACTTTTTCGAAATGTCAAAAAAAATTCTGATCTAGTTCAGGACTTTTAGTCTGCTTGGATAGCTAAATAATTCCAGTCCAGTTCTTGGCTTGCTAACGAGCGACAAACCTGGACCAGATCAGAATGTCAAGATTGCAAGAAAGAAATTCTTGTTTCGATAGTGTGAATTTCTTATTCTCTTTTATTTTAAACACCCCACTAGACGATCTAGGTAAAGTCAGAAATGGACAAGATTAGTATCAGACATGGGCTAGGTCAGATTTTCTGAGATACTTTACTTAAAAATGAATTAGACATACAAAAAAGTAGTCATTCACATAAAGAACCACTACATCTGAAGTTTTTTCTTAAGTATTACAGCCAAACCCAAAGGGTATACAAGTAAAAAAAAAGTATGAATGTATTTAAACGATATATATTTTTCATCTGTGGCTTTATTTTAGCAACTGTTCAGGACCAGAATAAAAAAATCTGAGAAAAAAGGTTGATAAATGATAAAAATCAGAGCACATTTTGCTTATCCCACTCCTACCGCTGATTGCGCATGACCTATGCTCTGCACAGAAAAAGTTCATAAAATCTTTTTTGTGGGAAATTTTACTTTGAATATTTTCACTTCAATTTATCTTTAATATCTGATGTACCCTTTCGTAAATAATAGAAAAAAACCAGAGTAACTATCCGTCTAGGGGGTGTTTTTCGAGACTAGGGATGTAAGCGTTACCGAGTCGAAGGGGAACTTTTGTGATATTGATTTCTAATGCCTTGACGGATTTGATTATGAAAAAAAAATCTAAAAATAATCTATGTCTCCGGACTACGTGTAAATCTACTGCATAGTCTTACCTATGATAATCACAAGCAACCTTTATTAAATATTGTAGTGATTTTTACTAAAAACTTTAACTTTTGTATGTGAAATTTTATTTCAATCTAAAGAAATTTAGTTTCTACCCGTGCTACAACTTAGGGATTGTAAACAAACTCATTCTGAAATTCATTACTTACTTCGAGCTTCGTCAATCGAATAAACTCTATCTCCAGATTTCTGACTACAACTGTAGGCAGTTTGTCCATACACTGATTCTGTTTTAATGCAGTAGTCTGAAAAAGATGGTTATTATTGTATTAAAATTTAAATAGTAGTTTTCGATAACTTTTTTAAACAATCAATAAAAAATATAGGGAACATAAAAAACATTGATTTTTTATTATGAGTGTGAGTTATTTATCATAGAAAAATGTAGCTCTGGAATTCAACAAACAATTCAAAACTGTTCTGGAACTGTTCCACACGTATTCCATAACATTTCTAGAACTTTGTCCCACAACTTGTATAACAATTCTATAACAGCTATAATTATAACAGTTATTCAATAATAATTCTTTAACCACTATATAATCGGCGATATAGAACAGAGTGATGTAAAGAGACAAAAAATCTACTGATAATATTCGAATGAAAACCAGACTAGTCTTGTTCTGGAACAATTCCATAATAATTATTCTCGAACATTTCCTATTCACAGTTTTAGAACAATTATATTAGTTGCCGAAACAATTTTTTGCTACATAAAAATTAGAGAAAATATTTGCTAGATTTTGTTTTTGAAGTATTAAACAAATCTTACAATCTGCCTCTTCCTGAGTAACCCAACCGCCACTTTGATAACCTTGGCATTTATAAATAATACATACACTGCACAATAAGAAAAAAGTAATAAATTTTACTAAAGCCATAGTATTTTTAGGTGGGAAAAATCAACTTCTTTCTTACTAGACTTTCTTGAAAATGATAGAAGAGGAATGATTCACATTTATATATAACATCGACATAAAGAAATGGACCGTCGACTGACACTGACGAAGTGGGAGAAACGCGTGCAGCATTAGAATGAGCTAAGAGGATAGTGGATAGCCAATCTCTTTCTAACGAAGCTCCATTGGTAAAATTTCACTTTAGATAACTTCGATCGGCGATTCAAATCAGCGTTTTCCACTAATTAGTATCGACCAAAAGAGCTTTTATCATCCTTTTTCTTTCTAAACCTCGTCTTAAACGGGATATGCGTTTCCCCCGACGAGTCACCGTATGTATATAGCAATGTTTAGTAAGGGTAAAATGACGCACTTCTGCATGCAGCCGTAAGACCCGGAAATTATTTTCTAGAAAGAGATCGAGGGCAGTGTGTTGCACTAACAGTGTTGCAGTAAAATAGACGCTGCCCTATATCTCTTTCACTCTTGTCTTGTGGGAATTTTTAGGTTTTCCCTCTGCATTCAGAGGTTTTACCGTACCCTCATGTAAAGCTATTGATGAATCAGCTTAAACGTCACTTGGGGAATCCCAAGAAAGAGGGAATTTTAATCTCGATTTCAATCGTGACTTAGTGAGAGCAAGTGGAAATAAGTCACTCAAACATAGAAAAATATTGAGTTTAATTTTACTCAAAGAAACGGCGGTAAAATGTACTGCAACAAAATTGAACCATACTTGGTTTATATTGAGCAATACGAATATTGAAAGAAATTCAATTATGTTTCAGTTTTTACATTGATCAAGAGTGCGAGCATAACTAAAGTTTAAAAGTTTGTAAGAAAATGACCCGAGGTAAATGTCCAAGTCAGCGTGATGCCAATTTCTTTGCTTTTCATCTAATTTTAATTAATGAAAATTCAATTTAACAGTATAAAATGTCATAAGAATAAAGATTTTTTTTCATTCTGCGCAAAATTTAGCCAACTTTTCAGAAAATTTATGTGCATAATTTTATATCGTTAAATAATAACGGATTTCAACAATTTAAATGTTTAAAGTCAATTTTTATACACGTTGCCAGTTGATAGAAGATTGAAACACACGTTATCGGATTCCTTGTTAAATTCTACAAATAAACCATTTTTTAAAAAAGTGGAGTCATCATTTGTTCAGTTACAAAAAA